>JBBPRH010000013.1:0-139435 GCA_038092915.1 Boletus pseudopeckii
CAGGCAGGCGTTTTTGCCTTGCAAAAGTCTTGCCCCCTGTTTTCTCCACTGCTCCCAGGAGATGTGATGATATATTCCATGCTTCCATTTTCCTGATCCCGTTCTTTCCACTAATTTCCTGGATTCTCATAATAAGTGCTGGAAAATCTGCTTCAGCTGCACTCAATCTGGTGATGACGAGCACTGGAGGAAGTGGCTTTGTATCAACTGTCCATGTAGCGTAGGTTGGCTGGTCGGGGTGGCTCTCCTTCTTTTCTATGCCCCAAACATCCATGGACACGATATCATCGACGGCAAACATGGAGCGGAAGATGTGAAAAGACCCAACGCCCTCGTCGGGAAGGTGTGTTACAAACGCCGTTGGTCTTTCAGTGTGGTAGTCTGGGTTCGAGTTGGGCAAATTCACCATCGTGCGTCGAATAAGTTGGACGTCTTTCGCCCAGAAAGCATTCAGGTCACCATACTTGAGCCACGTCCACTTGTTGTCTGCGCTGTCCTGCTCGACTTCTTCCTGCACGGGGATCTCCCAGGTGGTCGAG
Organism: Boletus pseudopeckii; assembly: GCA_038092915.1. Classification (NCBI taxonomy): domain Eukaryota; kingdom Fungi; phylum Basidiomycota; class Agaricomycetes; order Boletales; family Boletaceae; genus Boletus; species Boletus pseudopeckii. The sequence goes on from JBBPRH010000013.1 coordinate 540, forward strand.
ATGGGTCGCCTTGTCTCCCATCCACCCGATTTCTCGATCCCGGGGCCAGTCTCCTTGTAGAAATCGTCCCCTACGGCGCTGTATAAGATGGAAAACAACCCGTTCCCAGCTTCTTCGATCTCGGGAGGCGGAGCGCCCCATTCCGCTGGGAAATGGGGTAGGTTGTACTCGGATGTTCGTCTCGAGGTGACCCAGTGCAACAGGCGCATCATATGAGACCCATACCCCTTGCCTCGTTTGCGAGGTGGGGTGAATACACATGCTACGGCGTAGCAGGTCACTTCCTGCACTTCTCTTGATCCGTTGTATCGAACAAGTCCCTTTCGTTTGTATCTGGTTGCGCGTGTAAGGTCAGCCTACTGTAGCAAACGCTGCGTGTCTAACAGCCAGCGGTACAAACGTTTCACAAGCACTCGCGAAATCAAGAGTATCTGGATTATCTCTTGGTGCGAGAACCCTGTATTGTATTTACCATGATCAGGACGAATCGTTGTCGGTCAGATTGCATGTTTACCAGGTGATCATCTTAGAGTTGACGGCATGTTCCATCCCATCCATTTGCTTGTCGCGCTCTAGGTATTGTTCCTCGGTGAGTACACCTCCCCACTCATGCCAAGTCCTCCTGCGGGACTCTGACACTTGTGCCGGAGTCGCGCGGAAAAGAGTTAGTGAAGTGAGCTCGTGCGGTCGGGCCATCATGAACTGAATCAACGAACACCGGTGACTTCCTCAGATCACTGTGAGCTTGCCTCTGACAGTCAACTAGGACCTGGCGGTAAGGATAAACCGAACTTTCATCTGATACTGTAAGTCTGTAAGGGTCGTGAAGAAATATTCCCACCACTATTTCGATCGTGGCATTATAACGACCCACTGCCCAGGAGACAGCCTTGCTGAGTCCCTGGAAACGTTCTTTGCACACTACAATTGGTATTCCCTGCTCCTTCACACGCATCGATGATACCTCAGAGTCATAGCGTTCCTTTGGACACCCAGAGTCCCTTCATATCAACGAAAGCGCATATTATACTTAAACTGACCCCACGTGCTCCGTGCCACGGTCCAGTTCAGAATCATTGCTAAAGAGATCGTAAGCACTAGGGTACGATCCAAAGTTCATGTCTAACGTTACAGTTGCCATCTCCAGACGAGAGACAAGGTGTTGCAAGGACAACGTGTGACGACCACGATCTTCTTTCGCTTTGCAATAATAAGCAAATTATGAAACTGGCAAGCGTCAACCACATCTTTATTGTATTTAGGTCGCGTTGTGGGTCCTTGTAGGTCCACGGGTTGTGGTGATCCATCTCCGTCCAGCTCCTTGTTTTTGTCTGCCATTCGCGTGGTGACGATGCGAGTTGTTTCTAATCCCTGGTAGGACGGTCACCCCGGTTTCCGTCCCCAGGCGTTCCGAAGAGCGGGGTAATTCATAAAAGGGACAAGTGTTGCTGTCAAGGAGCCATCACCCACGCACCTCAGGTCTCGCAGGAGGGCATCTTACTCGGTGCCTTTTCATTCGATGGATCTTGACTGTCCCGTGAGTCATTCTTCATTGACATGGTCTCTGCGTCCGAACCGTCCCACTTTGAATTCTCTAGAGAGAATCAGAATCCATATCAATGGATATCGATGACAACTCCCCCGGTCCTTCCGGCGGACGGATGTCATCTGACTCTCATCCCCGGCCACACCAGATCGTTGGTGCTGTCCAAACGCCGACCCACAGCGTTCCTAGCCATCCATCCCCCATCTGTGAACGTCTGTCTGGCTCGGATGGTTTTCCTCAGCTCTTGATACCGCCATCACTTTCCTCTCCTATGAATCGTCCTCGGGAGATGGGTGACACACGCCAGAGTCACGGGCTGGTAAGGGGACGCAGTGATATCATTCTCGGCTTGGAGCCATCTGCGCGGGAGGTCACACCACGTAAACGAAAACACAGCCATGGTTCACCGCACACGCATGCCCTGGACCATAATCACACGCAGGATGATGATGCGTCCACAGACGGTGCGAATTCCCAATCACATAGGAGAATATGTCCGCGTCTGTGGACGCATCAGGACAGGGAATTCTCCCCTCTCCTCTTGATGTCTCCCGGCATGGATCAAGACTTTCCTGTGGAGGAGGAGACGACGTCAGCGTTCTATTACCCCCAAACCGTCATCCAACGGCGCTTCTACGCTGTGAACCCTCGTGAACACGACCCTTGTACGCCGCAGAGCAGTCCCTCGCCTAACGATCCGGAGGACCGCAAGGAACGTGGACGTTCTGATTCCGCGAATTCGTTCGCGGAAGTCGCGCTGGCGTCCACAGTTCCCCCCAAACACGGTCGCCTATCGTCATTGCAGGACTTTCCGCTTCTTCGTCCTTTTGAGGAAACCGAACAGCCGTCCGTGGGCATCGTCAAGGTCCACGAGAGGGGTCTTGAAGCGGGACCGTTGTTCTTCTCGACCAACAGCGGTCGGACGGGCGGTCTGTCGCCATCCCGCGAGTCAGCGGGTTCGCCGACGGGTCGCCCCATCGGCGAGTACGGCACCCACGCGTGCTCGTCTCGGTCTGCTATGCTTCCAATTGAACCGAGCTCGACCACCTACTTTGACAAGCCAATATGTGACTCGCCGGATCCGATCGACCCCATGGACGAGGATGAGCTCACACACATTGAGCTACCCACGGTCCAGGTGACTCGCGCTCGTTTCAGCTCGACTTCCCGGGGGTAAGCCTGTTCGTCGCGTGGCAGGTGACGGTGATGTTTGGTGAGAATCCTTGCGCTGTGTGGACTATTTATCGGACTTCCAGAGTATCCAGGTCGTTCCCTGAAGTGTCCAGGACGCTATTCGCGATAAAGTAACGAGCTATTTCATGAACGGATAATTGCTTGCTCTGTATCATAATCGGACAATGACTCGCACTGATAGTTAACACTCTGTATCGTTCTGTGTAACGCGCCTGCCTCCTAGACTGTTGTAGCTACTCCACGGACTCATGTAACCTACCATATATTATGTTGGCTGCTCAAATGATCCACATCATAGACCATGCATGCATCTGGAAGCTTCTCAATCATATTGCAGGATGCATAATGGATGATTAGCTCGTCACATATGGCCAGCTTGCCTCCCTGTGTTATTGTTGTGCAAGCCCCGAGATACAAACGAAATTGAAGAAAACGAGAGCAAGCGCGGAACAATCACCGCATTCCACCTGTCATCAAAAACCCATGGCGTCCTCATCCCCGCCGTCACCCCACCCACTCGCAATAATTTCTTCCTCCTGGCGACGCGTTGATGGATGCCCCTGTTGGATTGGCGAAGAAGGGTGCACATCTTCTGATCCGTTCTCTTGTGCGTCTGGTTGAGAAGATGAAGCAGGGAGTGTGTGGGAACTCGGGAGTGATTGTGGACCTGTATGCCAAGAAATTTGCACCACGCCTATAGATGGGATATCACTGCCCTTGGCGAATGCCTAGATAACTTATCAGTATTCAAAAAGCGAGACAGTCTGAGAAGATTACGAACTTGCTCAGCAGCTGCTCTTGTTCGGAAACCGACAAGCACCTCGTCGTCTCCAACAGAGTCCACTGAATCGAGTTGACCCGTAGCCTAGAGAGGAAAAAGCATCTGAATGCGACGCTACCAAGACCGGTAGGGAACCATTCATACCTCATACCATTCCCGCAACGATGGAACACCTTCCTCCCGTATGCCCTTGACAAGCAATTTTTTGGGTCTGTTATCAAGTTTCATGCTACCACGGGGAGCACCTCTCCCGGCACCCCGAAAGAAGGCACCGCGCGCCCCACGGCCCCGGCCCCTGTAAGGTCGGTACGATCCTCCGCCACCGTGAGTGTCTCCACCTTCGGTAATGCCCAGACTTGCAGCCTTGTAAGATTCTTAGCGCTCGTGACACATAAAGTGGATGCATACACGCACCTCTTCTTTGAGTTTCGCGAGCTTGGCTTGCAGCTCTGCCGTAGACTCATTATCGGTGACGGCGTGAAGATCCAGTTCCTTGTCAAGCCTTTCTCTTTCCTTATCGTGCTGATTGGATTGTTCCGTAGAACCTGCAGGTCGTTGTGTTGTAGATGTAGGATGCGATGGAGCTTCCCCAGGGTTTGAAGTTGGGGACGTAGAAGGCTTCATCTCCTCACCAAGCTTTCTTAGACGGGCCATTATGGTTTTCTTTTCTTCTCCAGAGGCCGTTGCTAAAGATGCCATAAGGGATTTCTGTTCCGCTATCTGTTCTTCCAAAAGCTTTTGCTTCGCAGCAAGCTCGGCGGCAGCATTAGAAGCCACGACCGGCTTGCGAGGAGTTGTGGTGGTCGGGGCTGCAGTTGGAGGAGTGGTGGATGTCACATTCCGTGCAGCGATGTTTGCAACTAACGGCGCAGACGCAGCCAACATGCGCGCACCCTTTTGACCATGTCCTTCCATAGGTCTGTGCCAAAACACCTTGACAAATCGATTACCGAAAACAGCATCCTCCGACTTCCATGCAGCGTGCGCTTCGCTGTGATCCGAAAAACTGACCAACGCTTTTGCGGTGCGGGCATCAATGGCGACGTTTGTGACCGTGCCAAAGCGCTTGAACCAACTGTTCACAGCATCGAGAGAGAGCTTGTCCTCCGGTATCTTCTCGACGACAAGTGTTTTATCGTTCCGGCGCTCTGGGCGGAATGATTGGGCATCACCAGAGAATGTTCCTCTGCCACCGCCTCTAAACCCACCCCGTGCAGCTCCGGATCCGGTACGAACATTCTGTGATGAAGCACCCGCGTCAACGTCCATGGGCTGTGGTTGTTGAGGTAGCGGTGCACTCTGCATCCATATCGAACCATCCTGTGGCGGCGGCGGCGGTTGTGAACTTGCAGCAGTGGGATCCTCAGGAATTTGTGGCGTCAAATCTTGAATCACAGGGAGTTCTCCTGAAGCACGGGCAGTCTGTGAACTGTCCTCCTGGGTGCGGGAGAGAAGAGGGGGACGAGGGGGAAGAGCTCGTCCGTTGATGCCCATCATGTTCCCGCTAGGTCGCATGTCCATACGTGCCTCGTGGGGATCGTAAGCAGTGCCAGGTCCAACGATACCAAACGGCATCGCGCCATTGGGAAACATGGGTAAGAAGGGCATTGGGCCCCCTGGGGCGCCCATTGTAAACAGTTGCGACGGAACAAAGGCGTCATCCCCGTGACTGTATTTGCAGAGTGCACCTCTGGCGCAGTAACCATTATCTGAATCTTGGTGTTGAGCGGAACGGAATAGGGCAAAAAGAAGGATACACACTGTGGTAGTCCCGACATATACCTCTCCGTTGATCTGGTGGTTGATACGTCTGGATCCGCTGGCCATTCACGGCTGGGCCCGCCCCATTCACCGGACCCTGCCGGTCGTTCCTTGGTCCCCACTGACCGGTCGAACGAGCGTCGCGTCCGCTCGAGTAGCGCGAAAACTGACCATCGACAGTTAACCGAGGACCTTTGGCAGGACGGTGTGCATCACGGTCGTCGTCGGCATGAGTGCGTTTTTGACCGCGTTCGGGGGAAGGCGAATTGTTAGATAGCAAACTATCGAGAGGTATTGGGATGCCAGCGTCAGTCGGATGGGGATTGGACGAAGAGGACTGTGATGGTGGCGGAGAGGTTGTATAGGGAAGATATGACTTTGTTCTCAGGACGGTGAATAATGTATCTATAAATGAAGGGCCCTCTGAAATGAAAGGAGTGAGTGGTGGAAGGGAAGAGGTGGGAAGAAGGGTATACCTTTCTCGAGAAACTCTTCGAGCTGAGTCGTGAGTTCCTTGCGCATCTCTGGCTCGGGTAGGTTGTGCTTGAGGAGGGCGAGGACATATTCAGCGAGGGCGGCTGGTTCGGCGTCGCATCTGTGGGGTGGTGAGCGAGGAAAGGGGGACGAGGAGAAGACGAACATTGGGCCGAGGGTGCGAACGAGCCATGGCTTGAGGTGTTGTGCAGTGGACGAGTCGTAGAGCATCGCTCAAATTCAAAACTCGAATGGCGTTCAAAAGACTAGCAGTACCACTACCAAAAGATGACTAAGCCCCTCGTAGATACACTTTGTCTAATTAATTTGCGACAACAAAGTTCCACTCGCTTCCGATCTCCCCTGTTTGAATACCCACCAGCTCAGTCCACAGTGGCTTCGAGACCGGTCCCATCCCATCCTCGCCAGTAGGAATAATGACATCGCTACCCATGTATCCAATCTTTTCTACTGTTGTCACAACAGCTGCAGTGCCCGTGCCGAATAGCTCAACGAGGCGTCCAGCTTTGGACGCAGCGATGATCTCCCCCATGTTCACGGCTCGTTCGGAGACCTTGAGTTGGGTGGGGAGACCCTGGAGCTGCTTGCGTCCAGAAACGTGATTCCGTGCGAGGGCGAGCACCGAATCACGAGTCACACCAGGAAGGATCATACCGTCGAGGGGAGGCGTGACGAGTTCAGTCACTGCAAAGTGTGATGTTCATGCAACCCTCGTTCAGAAAAGACATGTCCACGTACCACCGTCCTCCCCCTTGAACACGACGAACAGATTCATAGTACCGACCTCAGTCAACCAATGTTCAGGCCCATGGAGCCAGAGATTTTGGACATAGCCTGCTTTCGCAGCAGTTTTCTGAGCCACGACACCAGGAGCGTAGTTGGCTGCCAACTTGAAAGCACCAGTGCCTATCCACCAGAGATAATCAACGGCGGAACGTCGGCCAGATTAGGAACTACAGACCTCCAGGAGCAGCACGAATATACTCTGTGTCCGTAGTGCCGTACAAGGCCACAGGTTTGAAACCCTGGGGGTAATAAGGGCCAGCAGGACTGCAGATCACGAAAAGCAGGGCTTCCGTTGGCGGTTGAACTCCGAGTGTCCCGTTGGTTCCAACTTGAAGTAGCATCCGTCAGCAAATACAAGACTGGACGACCGATGGATGACTGACTCAAAGTAGGGCGGATGTATAGACTGTGACCTGCTTCCTTGGGTATCCAATCACGCTCTAATGAAATGAGTTGCCTAATGCATTCAATGAGGGCATCGCCACCAAAAGTCTACACAGAATCAGCCAAGAGATTGGTGCCCGATGACCGACTGACCGGGAGTGCCAAACGTCTCGCACTGTTGTTCATCCGTTTCATGTTCATGTCAGGTCGGAACATGGTCACAGTGCCACTCGTATGCCGGTAAGCCTTCATGCCCTCGAAAAGCGACTGGGCATAATGGAGAACGGTTGCAGCGGGAGTGAGGTTGATGGTGGAAACTATGACATGTCAAGGAGACAGATGGGTGACGAAAGGTGGTATACTCACAGGGCTCGATGGACGGCGCACCCCATCCAGCTTTCTCAGACCACGGAATCTTTAGCATATGATCCGACTGCAGAAACAGTGAACAGGCCGCAAACGGCAAGGCGATGAATGAGGGCGTACAAAGGTCCGACCGAAAAGCAGTTTCGAGGAAGGAGGCAATTGGCGTGGACTCGTGGTGCGCACTACAGTGAGCTGCGAGGGCTGTAGGGAAGGTGCATGGTAAGTTGAGCAAATGACCATCGGGGAGGCATACCTCGATATCAGGCCTTGCCGTGGACGCGGTTGCAGAGAAGGGCCGCCATGCGAGAACGCCCTTGGGTCGAACAAGTCCTGCTAACCGCACGGAGGCTGAATGGAACTGGGAGAGTGACATGGGAGGATAATAGTAGAATTTACGCTACGTCGGTTTTATACGGCCTTGGTGGGTCACAGGGACAAACGGAACGGATAACATCGTTTACTTACCGTCCGGAATATTCTTGGTCGGCGACTGCGCTGGGTAGGTGGCCGTGTCTGTCTATGCACGCAGATACGATAAAATTTGAACGCGCGTAAGTTACCGCAACTCGTCGCGCTCGTTGATGCAGCTCCGCCCTCAACTCGGCCGCTCGACACGCTCAACAGCGTCGACCATTTCTCACAATGTACGGCAGCAGCAACCTGCAAGCCTCGCGAGACGTCTCCTCTTCCCTCACCTTCAACCCGGCTCTGACTTGCCCCCGTTGTTCCTCTCGCCTGCCTGTCCCCCCGAACTCAACGACGAGGTATACGACTTCATAGCTCTCGCCCTCCGAGCGTTTGTAAACACCTGGTGGACCAAGCTCACTAGATATGACAAAGAATTTCTTCCCCAGATTACAAGTATCGTGACGCATGTCGTTCATTCCCTTGAGCAGCGTCTTCTCAATACAGACCTTTCACTGCTCGTCTTTGGCGACATTCCAGCCCTCATCACTCAGCATTACAGAGACTACCGTCAGGCGGTCTCCAAGGCCTCGACATCATATGCCACCGGCGGCGCGCTGTCGCTCCCACAACTCTTTCATCAGCTACAACCGCACATGGCAATCTCTCCGGATGGGTCGATAGACGAAGAGTACTTTCGACAAGCTTTCAACCATATCTTGAGGGAATGCCTTCCCAGCGAGGATTACGCGCCAGAGGCTGAGAGATTTATTGCCAGGGAAATTATACTCAAGGTGGTGATCAAGGATGTTATCCCTCGCATAACGCAGCCCTGGTTTCTCCAAAAGATGGTGTTGGACATGCTTGGACCTTGTCCGGATGTATCAGAGCAGGTGTGCCCTTGTACGCTCTCGCCGACGCTGCGCCTAACCTCGTCCTAGCCATCTGTCTCGTCGACGTCTGCACGCGGGCAGTCTCGCTTCTCCAAATCCAGCATTATCGTGCTCTTGCTTTCGGCCATCCAGAAATTATCTGGGACGTGCATTATGCTGATCCACGCGTACAAGCAAGTTATTTATATCATCCCCATTGTAAACCAGACCAGTTGTTCCCGCACTCGTCCCGCGCTCACGGCTCTGACGAGTGCAGAAGATGAACCCCCGCCCGTCTCCGTGACACCATCCACATCCTCCGCATCATCGACTATGTCGATGCACGATGGCACTCCCCATGCCGTCGTCTCCCCTGATCTCACACACGGTCCATTGGGGATGATCTCGGAAGTACTCCAGGTTCAGGACCGACTTGCTGCGACTGCGCTGGTTCAGTTTGTTTCGCTGTTCTGTTGCTCTTTCCAGACGTTCGTGAACAAGTGCGTTTGCTCGGTCTGGCCTTTTGCGTGTCTGACGTCATGTACCTAGGCTGCTGTGTTACCTGTTGTACACCTATGTGCTGTCCGCGTCGTCCATGATCTCTGTCGTGCGGCTCTCGAAGCAGACGCTGTTTCCAAACGGATACCCTGGCCCTGTGCCGGTCGACCCGACCGCAGAGGAGCAGGTCGCCATCCGTGAGCAGCTGGTGAAGAGGATCACTGAGCGGGTGCCAGCACTAGCACGCATTGTTCTGCTTGGGGATCCCGCGGTGAACACGCTGGACGGTGTCGTGGATGCGCTGAGCGACGACGCGTGCAACCGACACCTGGCAGTGTTTGTGGTGGATGCGATTTTGCTGAGCGTGTTCCCAGAGATGGGTTCATAGTTTGGACATGTTTGTATGACGTCAGCAGGGTGAATTATTATCTGATGAGAAATTCCTCAGTGAGCCACGACGACGACGTTGAGATTAAATATGCACCATCCACCGAACCCGCCATTGCTTTTCTCCTTTTCCTCCCCCACAGACCTCACCAAAGCCTTCGCCGCCTTCATCTTAAAAGCCCAGAAGGACTCTATCGAGAAAAAGGGCAGGTTCACCCTCGCCCTCTCCGGCGGCTCCCTCCCTAAACAACTCAAGGCCCTTATCGGCGACCCTGCCGTCAGGTGGGACAAATGGTATCCATATCCCCCTCGTACCGCACTTTAGATCTAATCCATCCACAGGCAGGTCTTTTATGCCGACGAGCGTGTCGTCCCCCTCGATCACCCTGATTCAAACCACGGTCTCTGCAAGACCGAGCTGTTCGACCATGTCCCCATTCCCCCTGAGAACATCCACACCATTGACCCTGATCTTGCCGACGATCTCGAAGAACTTGCAGATGCCTACGAAAAGGAGCTCATTCACGAGTTCGCCCAGAAGGACTCGGCTCGCTTCCCCGTCTTTGACCTCATCCTTCTTGGAGTCGGTCCTGACGGTCACACCTGCTCGCTTTTCCCAGGCCACGAGCTGCTCGCCGAAAGTGACAGGTGGGTAGCCTACCTCGACGACTCTCCCAAGCCCCCCTCAAAGCGCATCACCCTTACCTTCCCCGTCCTCAACCACGCTTCTCGTCTTGCCTTTGTCGCTACCGGAGAGAGCAAGGTGGATACACTCCCCCTCATACTCGACAAACCAGACGAACACAGGCTTCCCGCATCCCTTGTCAAACCTGCCTATCCCGGTCAGGTGTATTGGTTCGTTGATGACCTTGCTTCAGCAAAGGTGGAGTTCCCAAAGACAACATTCAAGTTATGAGTCAGTCGAGGTGTACTCTTGTAGTCGTACCGTTCATCACCCGTTATCTACTTATTATGTCATATTGTCCCTGTACCGTAACTCTTCATCTTCAGCATGCCCAGCAACATAAGATACCTCGGCGAAGAGACAGTAAATTAAACACTCAACAGGTTCACAGATGGGTAACAGGCGGCGGTACTCGTCGCTAACATGACACAGAAATCACAAAAATCATTTGTGCAGATTAACAGTTGCACCCATAGTCTCGTGTGCTCTCCCGATCGATTTGGATTGGGTCCGGATAATCCACATACCTATCCAACGCTCAGTCAATGCGTCCACACATCAAGTAATACGCACATTTGCTCCTCTGTTTCTTGTTGCAACGCGTTCTTGGACACCGTTTGGAAAGCCTGTTCGACGTTGATAGCCTCCTTGGCGGATGTCTCAAAGTAAGGGATGTTTCCCTTGGATTGACACCATGTCATGGCCCGCTTCTGTGTAACCTGCAACATCGTGTGGATGCGTTCATACTCGACTAGAGACTGTCGTACCTGCCGTTTGCTTTCTTCCACGTCAATCTTGTTACCGAGGACTACAAAAGGGAAGTTCTCCGGATCATGTGGGCTCGCTTGGATGAGAAACTCGTCGCGCCAGCTGTCCAGCGTCTCGAAAGACTTTGCACTGTTAACGTCATATACGAGCACGCAACAATCTGCTCCTCTGTAGTACGCCACGCCAAGAGATTGGAAACGCTCTTGCCCAGCCGTATCCCAGAGCTATCCACGTTCGTCAAGGTAATTCAAGAGTGCGAAAAGCAACATACCTGCATCGTCACCAAACGGTCGTCCACCATGACTTCCTTGGTGAGGCTAGACGACATTCAGTAACCTATATTGCCACAAACACGAGTACACCCACAAGTCGGCTCCGATGGTGGCCTTGTACTGGTTGCTGAACCGCTTGTTCACATATTGGTTCATGAGCGAGGTCTTGCCAACTCTGTATGTATCACGTTGACTGCGATGAGATACCAGTCGAAACGCACGCTACGCCACCTACCCGCTGTCCCCAAGGATAATAACCTAGAACGTGGGTCAGTGGCTGTATGGAAGGACACGACAGAGATAACAGTGACCTTCAACAATACGCGGCCCATGGTGTATTAATATGAGAGATGGTAGAGCAAGTCGAGGTAGTGTCGAGAAATCGGGCTGGTCGTCAACTGTGGTGTTGGTCTCGGGCTCTCAGCGGAAATTATAGAAATAGAGCGCACACTCTCGGTTGGAGCACCGGCAAGGAGTGGACAGCGGAGCCACATTTGGGGACCATTAAAGCTCCGCTTGAATTCGGATGGCAAGGTCTGACTCCATAGGCAAGGCGGGATGAGGGAGTTGGGATATCTTTATGTTCCTTCACGTTGGATCTAGTTGGCGACTAGGTCATCGATTCAGCTTTCTGAGAGGCATGGCGACACGCATCGCACCCCAGGTCAAGGACAAAATAGTGTTGTCAGATGCCGAGGACAAACTCTGCAATTTGCTCGACGAGTTTACGCGACATCTCGAGAACGAAGACGGTATCGTCACCGAGTGCAGGATTAATGGTGGTTGGGTTCGCGACAAGGTCAATCCACGGCCTCTTTCGGATGTAGCCCTGTTTCTCATATTGAATCGCTGTGAACAGTTGCTCGATCATGAATGCAACGACGTGGACATTTGTCTTGCAAACATAATGGGTGTGCCCTTTGCTGAGCGTTTCGTGGCATTCTTGTCAGAGAAGAAGCATCTACCCGTGCACAAGGTCACCAAGATCGAGAGCAACCCCGATCAGTCCAAACATCTGGAGACGGCGAGGACGACGGTATTCGACATCGACTTGGATTTCGTGAACTTGAGGAGTGAAGAGTACTCTGAACACAGTCGGATCCCAACAGAAGTTGTATGTCGTTGGTCCGTCAGCATGGTGTTTCGTTGTTTAATCACTGTCCTTGCAGAAATTTGGGACACCACTGCAGGATGCCCTGCGAAGGGACATAACGATTAACACGCTTTTCTACAACGTCCATAAGCGGACGGTAGAGGATCTCACTGAGAAGGCAAGATTTCATTGGTAGGTTACTATTTGTGCAACGGGCTGAGAATTTTAGGTTCCTTGCAGGGATTAAATGATTTACGCAATGGTATCATCCGGACACCTTTACCTCCGTTGCAAACATTTCGCGATGACCCTCTGCGAGTAATTCGATGTGTCAGGTTTGCAAGTCGCTTTGGGTTTGCAATGACCCCTGAACTTCAGGATGCCGCTCGTGACCAGAGCATCCAGGTGACCAATTATGTTATTGCCTCGTAGCCCTGGTTGAAATGTGTTCTTGAAGGAAGCACTCTCTTCGAAGATTAGCCGCGAGCGTATTGGCGAGGAGCTCGACAAAATGATGAAAGGTTTGTGTGCAACAACATGTCTCACTCGAGCATCTAAGCTCATGGTTGTAAGGCGTCGAACCACTACACGCCATACAGATAATCCACGACCTGTCGTTGTATCACACTGTCTTTCGTGTACCCGCTGCAATCATCGACATTGCTTCTGCCTCTATCGCTTCGCCAGAGCCTTCGCTCACTGCATGTACGATCCTCCACGACCTTCTCTTGCCCCCATCGTCACCTGGACCCCGCAAGTTCACAACACGCCCCCACCCGACGCTTCTCGTTCACGCATTAGACGATCAAGGAACAAGGGCGCGACTGTTCCTTAGCGCCAGTCTCTACTCCTTTGCTGGTATTACGTACAAGGATCACAAGCAGAAGGTACACCCTCTCGTTGAGGCCGTGATCCGAGAAGGATTGAAACTCGGGAACAAGAATTATTACCTTGATGGCATTCCGGCACTTTTCGATGCTGCTGCATTGTTCAAGGGTATTTCCCTAGAGGACAGCCGGTTCACGACACCCTCGGAGCGCGTTGCCATTGGTACGTGAGGGAATCACTATCGTGACGGACGACTGACCTTGTCTTAGGACTCTTGCTCCGACACGGGAGGGTGCACAGACAAACGTCCGGTTCACATTGGTCATCATCTCTGTTTTTCTCTTTGGTGTGCGAGCTGGTTCCGCTTGGGTATGGTACGCCCATGCCTTGAATTTGACCATGTTCTGAAAAATCTGACCGCATTACGTAGGCGAGGAAGCTGATGAATGCATACGACGTTATAATACCTTTACCAGTCGGATCGAAGAGCTCGGTCTGGACAAGTCGGTGGACGCCAAGCCTCTGCTCAATGTAGGATGTTTTTTTTTTTTTCGCTCTTCGTGCCCACTCACGTATTCGGTAGGGGAACGAGGTCATCTCTGTGCTTGGTGGTAAACCGGGACCCTGGACGGCCGTCATGCTCGGCAAGGTCGTTGAGTGGCAGCTAGAAAACCCAAAAGGTGACAAGGACGTCTGTGTAGCTTGGCTGAAGGAGGAACAGAGATCGGGTCGATTGAATATCGAGGATCTCATCCAGTCTACCTCTGGAGCAAAGCGTATTCATGCAGAGGGTAGAGAAGGCTCTAAGAAAGCGAAACGGACCTCGTAGTAGCTCATCTCAGCACCGTGGTCGTGTATGATGAGCACTCTTTTTCGTTTCCGTACGTTGCACGTGTACGGGACAGGGGTAATAGATACAGCAGGTACTTGGGATTAATGTTGTACATGAAGCCGCGAAAACGGTAAATCACTAGTGTCCAGACCGATGACGAATGGGAGAAGAGTGCGTGGCACAAGGCATTATCAAATCGATCTATCAGTTTTCTGTGGGAAAAAGCGGAGTAAGGGGGGATATCGATTGTCCAAATAACTGGTCCAAGGTGCCGAGCAGCGCCAAGTGCCCTGCTGTCGGAGTGGATGGTTCGAATGGGTTGGAGAACACAGGAGAACCCAAGGGAAGGAGGTCCAGTGATGAGTAAGACTCGATCTCAAAGTCGGTGAATGGGAGGACCTGAGCGCCAGTAGTGTAGGCACCAAACACGCATGAATCGACAAACGAGGTAGCTTCAGGCTTGACACCGGCGAAGATGCTGCATGCGCCCGGCTCCAAGTGAGAGGGAGAGAAATCGAGGACGTCGTCACCCTTGTTGGGCATCTGTGGAGTGATGTGAGCACAGGCAATGGACGTGGAAAGCTTGCGTCACTCACCGAATTGTTGCAGCAATCGAGAGAGAAATCAGGAATGTCGGCGGTGGCGACAAAGTCTTGTAGGTCGTTGAGCGGGTACATGAGCTCTGGGGTACGAGTCAACAGCTCCGGAATTGGCGCAGTCTCGGGCCGTTCTTCAGTGGTCAGAAGGATGGGAAGCGAAGCTGCATATTGGAAGGGGGGGTTGGAGACCAAAGGCAAAGGAAGGAGTGTCTTTTGCTTCTTAGATCTCTGTTGTCGGGGAGGGGATTGCTCGCGTGGCGGTACGAGTCTCTCGAGGACATTCAGGTACAAGGACGTCTCCCCAGCAGCATCTGCATCGGGGAGAACATTATTGTGCTGCTCAGCGAGATCCTTGGCCCAGTCGCGGCTCATTATACCGCCCAAGAGCATATCAGCGACCTTTTTGCACTTTTCGTTCTCGGCGTCGGTGCTGCGCTGGGCACGACGCTGAGAGACCTTGGGCTTCTTTTGCGAGTTGGGAGAGTATCTGTACTGGGGGTACAGCTGAGCGTGGCGCGCCTTGGCTTGTTCGGCCATGGAGCGGAAGGGGGCGCGCTCGGCCTCGGATAGCTCGTTCCAGTATCGGCCAGCGATGCGTGAGACATTGCGGTTGTCTTTCTCGATGTTCTTGAGATTATCCTTGTTCCAGAGCCAGGAACGGAAGACCATGAAGGCATTGGGAGGGCGGGGTATGTGGCCCTCCTTGCGGTTACGGGTATGGGAGGAGCCAGGGGCAAAGGGGAGATGGGTGAGGAGGGAGGGAGGGGAGACGGAGGAGGGAGTAGTGCATGCTGATGGTGATGGGGGAGAGAGATGGGTGATCTCTTCGGGGCCCTGCCAGTCGTAATCTGCGACTATGTCCAAAAGAGGAAAGTGTTTAAGAATGGACTCGGAGGGGGGTCTAAGAAGATATCACGCACCTTGTACGGGTGACCTGTGTGAGAGTCGGAGAGACCTGCGAATCTGACGGAGAGGAGGCATTAGGAAGAGTGTATGAAGATGAGCGAATCTGGAGAATTAGCAACAGTTGCTGTGTGAGTCTGCAGAAATCTGTGAGGGAGGGGAACCCCTTTTTGAACAGAGGCCCCGAAATTGAGCTTGTCTGCGAATGGGTCCCCAACTCTTCACATCGTCACCTCGAGGCAACCTCGAGGTCTCAACGAGGTCTTGTCCGTCCATATCGGGCTTGGGATCTGCATCGAGGCCCAGTGCGTGCTATTCATACTTACCAAAAAAGGAAGGTCTTCGCCGCTCTTCACATATATCACACTTGAATGAGGTCACCACAAAGCATGACAATATTTTCAACTTTTGCCGACGGCATGGAGCGTATCGACTTTCTCTCTTCGTCTCTTTGAACCTGCAATCATCTCTCTGCAGACAATCAAAACAAACACAAGTAATCCAGAGAAATACTCACCGTCTCTTCATCGCTTCCCTGCGACCAAGCTGGCGCGCAGCGTTGACAGTGTCTGCCCGCTTCGTCTTTCCCATCTGCCTTTTCTTCAGTTTCGACGGCTTTGGAAGCTTGACGATCCAGTCTGGTACCGTCGACCCCGACTGAAGCAACACATTCGCAATCCTCGACATAAAACCCTTAGCTTATCTGCCGAGTAAGTCCGAGTTGACGTACGATTTTAAATATGGCGCGTCATCGTCCGTAAAATATGTCACCGCCTTGCCATCACGGCCAGCCCGTCCAGTACGACCTAGGATGTATGAGCCCACTCTCAACTAAACGGATCCGCTGGCCACGTACCAATCCGATGTATGTAGCTCTGCACACTCGTCGGAAAGTCGTAGTTGATCACCTCTCTCACCCCCTTGAAATCCATACCTCGCGCCATGACCTCCGTGCTCACCATCACCCAGCTTTCTCCGCACCGCATACGACTTACAGCATCATCCCGCTCCTTTTTCGTCATACCAGCATGTAAACAATCAACATTTGCTATCCCATGGAGGGTCAGCTCTTCCGCTAATGAGGTAGCCCGAGGTTGGGTAGATGTAAAAATCAGCAGTGGCGGTTTATAAGGCTGTGCGAAATACGTCAGCAGACTCGGCAGCTTCGAAGCATCGTCGGCGACGTAAGTGAGAGACTGGCTAATCAGTGGCAGCGGCGTATCTCTAGTAGAAACGTCAGAACCATCCAAACTAGTGGCGTGCCGCTTCACTGACTTGAGACCGACGATAATCCGTATTGGATTGCGTAGGATTCCCATCGCCAGTTGCTCGACCCCAGCAGCAAGTGTCGCAGAGAACACTGCTTTCTGGATTTCAGGATGAGTGCAAGCACCGATCACTTCTTGAACTTGAGCCAAAAATTCACTGTCCAGCAGTCGGTCTGCTTCGTCCAATACGAGATGACGGACACTAAATCGCAGTGAAACACCAAGGCCCGCAATAAAATAACGTCACGAACTTGTTCAAATCAACATTGCCCTCTTGAATGGATGCAACTAGACGCAATGGCGTGCTAATGATGATATCTTGAAATTTCTCAACACGTCATGGCACAACAGCTAGTTGGATTGACACACCGACTTTATCCCTCACATTCTTGTCGCGGAGGGTACTCGCCGTAGCTTTACTGAACAACACCACTCGCCACTTGCGTCCCACTGCTAGTTTTAAGCATTCGTTATGAATCTGATGTGCCAGCTCGCGGGTGGGGGCAAGTACGATCGCACGAACCCCACTTCCTTTCGCGTTCTTTAAACTTGCGATGGGGACCCCTAGCGATGACATGATTGGAAGTAGATACGAAAGCGTCTTTCCAGTACCAGTAGGCGAGATGGCAGCGAGGTCACGATGCTGTCGAGGTTGCAAGGTAAGCGGAGGAATGATGGGACGTTCGTCGCGCACTCGCCTCTAGTAAAATTGGAATCCCATGGGCTTGTACGCCAGTCGGGCACTTGTAATGGTTGCCCTGGAGGTTCGACAATAGGCGATGGGGTATCTTGTACCGGTCTACCAAGTCATCGAAGACTTGAATGGGCATTGGAACGTCGGAACCTTTGGCAGTCACGCGAACCCTTGCTCGCGAAGCATCTCCCGCGGGCCCGTCGTCTACATCGTCCACATCATCATCGTCGAGACTCTCCATTTCGTGATCAACCCTCCGTCTCTTGTGTTGCGCATCGGGTCGGAGAGGTGCACTCGAGCTGGTGGGGTCTGTGTTGCCCGCTTTCCGTTTCGCTGGTCCTCCTTGAGCATATTTGAAAAAGTCCAGTTCAGGTGGGAGCTTCGAGTCCTGGGTAATCGGGGTATTCACCGATTTTTCAGGTTTCGTAGTGGTGTTCTAGTTTGCAGCAAAAGGTGTAAGAAACATAATCACGGTCTATGAACCATATCGACCACCTACTGTGAACAGCTGTACGTCGGTTTTGAAGCGCTGTTTGTCAAAACGCGTTCCACCGCGAGACAGCAACTGAAATGTTTCCATGAGCGTTGCTCAGTGAGCTACGAAATCCCAGTCCAGGCTTAGCTCGGCAACTTCCGGTCCGGCTGCTCCTCAGTGAGCTAGCACTTGATCGCTCATTGACATTGCTGAGCGCTGAGCTCCGTTCACTTACAACTAGCTTCAACTTTAGAGACATATAATACCAGGTCTTATTAGTAGTGTGTAACATTTCGTCAATCGAACGAGAGGTCTGCATCATCTTCTACCACGAAACTCCCAAACGCATATTCGTCTGGTTCAAAGTCCTCACGCGGCGGAGAGCTCGACACCATGGGACGTCTGCGTGAGTGCTCTCTTGCGGAAACAAACCTAGGCCTATTCGCAAAGACGGGCGCGTTGGCGAGTCCCGCTTGCGTAAAGAGGCTTTGTCGGTAAGCGAGAGTCTGGTCATACGACGGTGAGACCTGCGTATCAGCTACATCTTTCACGAACTGCCTGTCAGAATCGCTCTCCACGTCGTCTTCCGAGTGGGAGGACCCTGCACTTTCCTCATCTCCTGAATGCGCTGCTTCGCCATCCAACCATGGATGGTGTCGGATAGAGATCGGTGGTCTACGCCCAATTTTCTTCGGCTGTAGCGGGGGCGTGGATGCGCGAGAAATGGTTTCCGTATCATTCCGCCTCAGCCGGCGTAATGGAGGAGGTGACTGTATGTCCGGGATCTCCGACGTTTCTGTCCTGACAATTCGCCGCCTACCTGCTGGTCGTACCGCAAATGACCCCTCTGGGATATCTGGGGTAGGACCAGGTGAGGGCCGAGTGACTCGAGGAGGGGTGGCAGGTGGCCCGTCTCTCTTGGGCGATTCCACCGTCTGCGGAGGTGGGATAGCCCTCACATCCATTACTTCAACGATACTGTCATCCACTTCCAAAACACTTTCGTCCATGAAACGCAGCGAGCGTGGAGTGCTGTGCTTCATTTTTGGGATGGCGGGGGGAGAGCTGACAATCTGTATGTCTGGATCCTCATCCTCATCTAAAATCCAAGCAATATCTTGATCATTAGCCTTTTCGGGTGAAGAATTAAGGGATGGAGGTATGGAGCTTCGGTCAAATGCTCGTTCTTTGCCCTTGTGTTTGGATGAACCCACAGATTCGGGGAGAACGACGGCGGGAGCGAAAAGTTGTCGAGGGGAAGTCGAACGGGACGGAGACGACGATGTGATTTCAATCACATCGTTGCAAATCGATCGGGGGGACTGATTGGGGCCCTGGCCGCGGAGAGAACGATTGGGCGAGGCTCGCGAGGCTCGAGGTGAATTGCGCACGACCACCTTTGAGGAGGTGGATTGATCGGGGTAAGACATGTCCTGATCCGTCTCTATATCGATGTCAACCTGGCGAGACGGATGATTGAGTGTCAATGGATCCCTTTTGCCGACCGCCGATGGTTTGCGCTTCTTGGGGACCATTGTTCGTGACTTCGGTAACATGTTCTTGTGCGTGGAACCCGACGCAGCCATAACAGGCGTAGGCGTGGAAACAGTACGCCGAATATCGAGAATATTCCCTTCTAGCTCCATATCCGTAGAGTCATCATCAGCGAGAGTGTCGTCGAATTCTGTCAACTTGATTTTCTTCTTCTTCTTCCCCTTCACTAGCAAATTTGCCACGCTTACGAACCCGCGGCTTGCGTCAGGAGGAATATTCCTTTCAATGTCATCATTTCTCTTCCTCTTCTTTCCGCTCACAGTTGTTTCCTCATCTTTCGCTGTAACCGAAGCTTTCTTTCTCCCGGACTGCTCGCGGACATATTCCTCAATCTCCATCAGTTTCTCCAATACCTGTGGCCGCAATTGATCGGGGAGCAGCCGTGGTACATCACCGAACAGCTCAAGCTGATCTCCGCGAACAATACATTTCTGTAGTTCGCCGTACGTGTCATGCGCTTTGTCCCAGTTTAATTCTTCCCGGATCTCGGCAAGCAAAACGTGCACATAACCATCACGCTTGCGACCAGTTCGTCCAACGCGTTGAAGCTGTGGAAGGAAAACAAATTTGACTTCATCTCTTTGAGAAGAGAGAAAGATGACACACCATACGGATTGGTGTCTTTTGAGCATCATAACATATTATCATATCTACCTCTCCAATGTCGAGACCCTCTTCTCCAATCGATGTTGAGACCATAACGTTGAACTCTCCCGCCTTGAACTTTCTGATCACCTACCAGTGAGGATGAGTGTGCGATGAAGAATATCAGTTGCCGTAGCTCTTGTACCGTACCTCTAACTGTTCTTTCTGAGCGAAACCTTTCTTACCCTGTTTATCGACTCCTTGACCAACAAAGCGCGTTGCCTTCAACAGTGGTGATTCTTGATTCAACACCTCGACGATCTCGTCCACACACTCTCGATATGTCACGAACACCATAGCCCGCGTGCCATTCACTCCTGTATCTTCTTCGTCTCCGTCAGAGATTCTTTGCCCGAAGTGTTGCACCAAGAGTGTTTTGAGGGTCTCCATCTTTGGGTGCATTCCAAGTCCCCCTGGTCGTTTCTGGCCTGCCTCAAGGTCGGCAAGAAGCTTTTGAAACGTAGAATCCGATTTGAGGTTCGAGGTTTTCTTTTTTTTCTGATCGGAACCTTCCTTGTCGCGAACAAGGTCTTGCAGAGAGTGAAGGCACATAGAGACGCTGGCTTCCATCTATTCGTGTGTATAGGATATGCGACAAAGGTCATCAACCGCACATCACTGTGGTATTGGCGATAACCATACCAAATATGACATAGCCCGTGCCATGGATGATACCATGGAGAGGGTTCCCATAGCCCATACGTGCGGACTATTTCGCTGGGCTGCGATACGCTGCATGATTGCCGTGGAACGGTATGGATGCATCTTGACGACGTCTAATGGCTCCATAACACCTCGGGCCACAAGCGGTTTTATTACCGACTGCGCACAGTCAGAGTTATTGGTTCAGTAGGGTAACTCCAACTGACCTCCATGACAGTCTTCAGGAGTTGCTGAAAGTGAGTGATGTCACCCGTCATCTTAATGATATGCTGCTTGACCTCCTGTACAAAAACATTTGTTATATGAGAGACCTCTCGAATCAACAACGGAAAAAAAAAACCTTCTTGTGCATATATTCTCTCAGATCGAGACTCCCTTCGTCTCTGATCTCAATCCTACTGATATGCAGAGAGTCTACGATCGCTTGAACAGACTCGGGAGTGCTTCCGGGAGTTGCGGTAAGCGCAAGTACTCGAAAGTATGGATTCTTTGCCATGAGGAAGCGAACAACCTGCGCATATGCATAATCGCCTGTGCCCTTGTGTGCTTCGTCTACATTGTATAACATTCAACGAAATACATCACACAAGTCACAGAAATGTTACCAACCGATGACCATGAGGATAATATCGCGTGGATCACAATTTTCGGTAGTGAGGTCGTTGACGAGTGTCTGTGGCGTCATGTAGAAGACACGTTTCTCTTCCCACTATGAGTTGTTAACATGCAATCTACTTCGGGTACTGAAACGGGGACGCACCATTCGTGATCTGTATGCGCGCGGGTTATTGCCTGTTAGTTCCACCGCATCCCTGCCTGGGATACCGCATGTCCGATGGCATGCATCAATCTGTTGAGCAACTAGGGGCTTCGTGGGCGCGACGAAGACCACCTTGCCCTCCGGGAACCAGCGGTAGACTTGGATGAATTGTGTTATATCTGGTACATGGGCCGGAACACACAAACTCACAGTTCAACATCACGACACCAGCAATAAAAGTCTTTCCTAGACCGGTGGGAAGAGCTACCAGGGTGTTATCGAATAGACAATGCTTGACGATATTAAATTGATAATCTCGTTTGGGCTGGTTGAGTGGATAAATCCAATGCTTCGCCTCGAGCTTGTCCACCTTGAGCTTCATGGGGAGGGACTACAGATATCATAAATAAGCAACTACACGATGTCTGATACTGACACACTCACTGGGCTTCAGTTCATGGCCAAAATATGCACATGTTGATGTCAATTTCAGCACTAAGGAGTCAAGAACAAGTTACACACCCAACTGCACCACAATCAGTCCCGGCAGGACCAAGTGTAGCACCCACCACGTACCTGAGACAAATGGCGCAGGAAACTGCTCGAATTCCATAACCTCCTCTTCTTGTTCGTCCTCATTAGACTTTCCCTTTGACTTTGACTTTTTCAATCCAGATTTCGCAAATTCGGTATGATCCCACTGTTTGGTTTGAGGAGCTTGTTGTCCGAAAGGGTTGCGATGGTCCGACTTGGACCTCTGCATTGAACCGCGAGATATGGGACTGGCTTTGCTGGCGGACGTGGGGGGGTGGACAATATCTCCAAAGAGGGTTGTCTGAACAGAGCCTTTAGACGGGGGGCGGCCTGCATTACTGGGGCCGGCGACTGGAGCTGCTCGACTCTTGTATGCTGCGTCGATGAACGAGTCGAGACGCTGCAGGTCCGCCTCGTCAATGTCGAGCGAAAGGTCCATGTACGAGTCTTCTTTTTCAACTCGTTTTGGAGGAGCTGGTTTGGATGGGGGGACGGGTTTCGGCGCAGGAAGGTTTTTAGGAGCATGACGGGTGGGTGGATTGTGGGTGAGTTTGGGACGATGTGCCGCTTCGATGACATCAAGCTGGTTGAGGATACCAGAGTCGAGATCATCGGGGAAGTAATCGTCCGAGTTCATCATGGCGGACGATGTCGAAATGTCGTGGACGACGAGCTCGAACGCGTCGGATTGAGATTCATTACAACCGCGTAAGGGTCACGTGCACGACACGGAGCCGGTCGCAACTCGGTTTGTGTGCTTTCAGGTTTGAAACACTCGCAGACATGTCCGCAGAAAGCGTCGCTCGCTGGAACGCCATTCCAATGACGCGCCCAGAGCAGAACGAAGAAGAACAGCAGGGCGCGTCCATGTTTCTGAAGGTACTCTGCCATATTCCTTGGCATCCTTGAAAACACGCCGTACTGCCCTCTTCCTTCCCCTCCTTCCTCCAGCGATCAAGATCAGACCAAGGTGACAACACCGAGGACAGCGAGGATGATAACATATCGCTTGTCTCTCGCACACCTTCCCCGCCTCCCGCGGATGTGGTCAACATCGACAAGTACGACGAATACATCCACCAGGCTCCAAGAGAGGTGATCACCGTCGAGACCAAGATAAAGAGCACAAACAAGGGATTTTCAATGCTCGCGAAACTCGGTTGGTCGGAGGGGCAGCCACTCGGGTTATCAGGGGAAGGTAGGCCGAGCTTTATTGCCTTTGCCCAACCTGATGACGCCCTTCGTTAGGACGAGTCGACCCTGTTCCTTTTCAGATCAAGAATGACTTGACTGGCCTCGGAAAAATTAACCAGGATGTCCGCATGATCGAGACCACCGTATCGCAGAGGCGGGAGTTAGACTCCGAGCGTCAACGCAAAGAAACGCAAGACCAGCGCAGAGCTAGAGAAGTATACCCCCATATCCATGTGTTCGAGACTTGTTCTGATAACAGCCTTGTCACTGATAGGACATCGCGGCCAAACGTGCAGCCGTCAAGTCGGAAATTACTGACACTCTAAAGCCATTTTATTGCACTCTCTGCGAGAAGCAGTTCCAAAACGTCGCTCAGTATGACGAGCATACCAACTCTTATGCCCATCACCACAAGGCACGCTTGAAAGATATGCAGGCCAACGCTCGCCTGGTGAACCAAGGGGAACTGGAGAAGCGCAAAGAAAAGGAACGGAAGAGGGAAGAAAAGGAGCTGAGGAAGCTCGCTAAAGCTCAAGGCATCAAGATGGTGAAACCCGTCGCTGCGACCCCCGCTCCTGTTCTGCCCGCCGAAAGTGATACAGGGGCCACGAATGAAACAAAGCCCGGTCCATTCAAAAAGGCTGGCTGGGCTGCAGTCACCACGACACCCAAACCTCCTGACACAGATTCTAAGCACTCCGGTTGGGCAGCGGTCAGCCCAGCCCCACCTCCTCCCCTTGACAACCCTACGCCACCGGCCTCGCGATCACTTCCGGCGTCTGGCGCTCCTATGTTTCGTGCCGGAGGATGGACCTCCTTGGATTCCAGCAGCTCTCAATCTGTTCCTCCTCCACCTTCCCATTGCGCACCATTGCCACCGCCCCCTCCGCCTCCTGCAGATGCCCCTCCTCTTTCGACGCTCCCCTCCAATCGCCATGAATCTCATAGCCGCGCTCCCACCCCTCCAAATGCTTTGCCTCTGGCAAGACCAAGTTGGGCAACGATTCCCGACTCTGACCTGTCGCCACAGCCTACCCCGTCAGCCTCGCTGCGTGCCCCACTTCCGCCACCACCTGCTGCACCCACAAGATCGGGCTGGCAACAGTGGAAACAAGGAAATAGCTCCAAACGCAGGTGATT
This sequence comes from Boletus pseudopeckii, assembly GCA_038092915.1. Classification (NCBI taxonomy): domain Eukaryota; kingdom Fungi; phylum Basidiomycota; class Agaricomycetes; order Boletales; family Boletaceae; genus Boletus; species Boletus pseudopeckii. Next base: position 24,922 of record JBBPRH010000013.1, read on the forward strand.
GCATTTATGTGTAGCCGATTGGAGTTTTTGTTATGCCTGCTTGTTATGCATACTTTTATCTCGACACACCATCACTGCTCCTCCGTAGTTGACTATAGCTACAAACGTCATGGCCGATCATTTCTACTTGCTCTAGATGGAACACGACCGGTTGACTAGAATTAGCTGACTACACTGCTGTTCTTTAATTCGATGATTGTATGTATGTACGCGGATGCTGATGGACGGAGAAAAGTAATGAAAGCAGGCGGTTCGAAAAAAAAGGTTATAAAGATCAAGAGTAAAGACACTTCGTCGTGAGAGAACAATGAGTGGGGAGATCGATAGCCGCCCCGTACTATAAGTCCTCACCAGTCGCACGCAAAGAGTGAAACACCAACACCCAAACACAACAGAGCACGGAATCACTCGGACTCACTCCCTGAGCTTTCGTCAGAACTCGTGTCCGAAGAACGGTCACTATCATCATGTCGGGGGACAGGGACAGGAGTGGGGAGAGCGGTGTTTCCTGAAGGGTTGTCGAATAGTTTCATACGCTCCTCTAGTTGCCGGATTTTCTCTGCCTCGGCGTTCTCGTCCATGCTCTTGCGCTTGAGGCCACCAGTACCGGTACCCTTCCCTGTAGCACGACTACGCTTCTGAGGGGGTTGCCGCAAGGGCCGTAACACGAAATTGTACAGCTTCGTTAGCACATTTACGGGTAGAAGGTCGATCTCAATCTCGATCTCCTCGGTGCTCTGGAAATAGTCAGACCTGGTGTATCCTTCGTGGAGCGAAATTACCCACGTCGCGAATCTCGGGAACACCTTCATGAATGATTTGAATGACTTTCTCCAACTTTTGCCCATCCAGTTTCGTTATCGCCTCGCTCAGGTCCTTCTTCTGATCAAACGACAGCGTATCATCCTCTGGAATCTGCTTCTTTGCTTTCCGTTTGACGGTGCCATTCCCAGCGTTAGCAACTTTGGTATTACGGGAGGTGGCGGATTTGGAGGTCGAGGCAGCAGTTGGTTTGGGCTCCTTCTTTTTCTTTTTCTTCTCCTTTGGAGGCTGGTTCTTCAGTGCGAGTAAATTTCCTCGCATCGACTCGATCTGTGCCTCCATCGACGCAATCCTACCTGTGTCAGACAATACATCAGTACAAGGGTGTTGTATTGCGCAGCGATGGACTCACGGCTGCGTTCCTCCTCTGACTCGTCTTCTTCTTCCACCTCTTCCTCCTCGCTTGCCTCCCGTAGCGGTGGCAAATTCTTCCATTTCTCGTCAAAAAGGCGTTGCAACTCGATACCTGCTTGATTTACAGGCGTGCCAGCAGGGTTGAAAGTGAAGCAATTTCGAATCATCAGCTTGAAATCATCGAAGAACTTGGATGCACTCGGGTACTCGTGGTTCTCCAGTTTCTTTCGCATGGTGGACAAGTCCATTGGCTTTTTGATGATCTTTGAGTACGACGGAATCTCCAATTTAACCGGATCTGAGGTGATCCGATAAGCAACGAGATGAAAAGCACGGCATCTGAACTCACCGACTGGCTCGTAAAATGGTTGCGCGATATTCCAGTGTTGCTTCCGATGCAACTCTACCAAGAGCTTGGCGCAAAACTTGAGCTGCTCTCCCGAACCGTCGTCCTTGACCACCTTTGTTTTCCGTAGCTTCTTTGGTGCGTCAGCATATGGTAGATCCTTCGGAGGAGGAGGATGAATCTCTCTCTTTGGACGGGCGGATGTCTGTTCAATGTCGTTGCGACGAATCACGGGGACGGAGGTAGATGCGCGTCGGGCAGGGACAGGTGGTGCTGTGTTGACTTTCTTGGGAGGAGGGGGAGGTGGGGGAGGAGTGGCGATTTTTACGGAAGGTTTGATCTACCATGGGGTTAGCATCTGTTCCACGAAAACCATCGACACTCACATACCACTTGTGGTGGCGGTAAATTCTTTATTTGCTTGTCGAAAACTGATTCAAGGTGCTTGGCGGCTTTAGATATGACATGATCTGGCCCATTGAACGTAAGGCAATTGGTGAACACTAGCCGGACGTCGGCAACGAACTCGTCGGCGTTGATATAACGAGGATTGTGAGGATTCGTATCGGGTTTTTGAGAATTGGAAGACATGAGCTTGCGCTCGATGGTCCCAAGATCCATTGGAATCTTGATGATAGTGGGGTAGTGAGGGACGTTCAAGGCGACAGGGTCAACGGGATGGAGGAACGCTGATGCGTCTTTCATCTTTTTCAACGAACGGACAGTCGAAAGACAAAACCGATGCTGCTGCATACTGAGTGTCGCTGCGCCGATAGGAGTTGATGGTGCAGGAGCAGGACTAGAGGCAGCTTCTTCATTCATCTGAATGGAAGAACCAGTGGCGGGTGGAGGAGAGACACTCTTGAGGGATTGTGAGGACAGAGGATCAGTATGCTAGAATGGGAGGTCGAGGGTTGGCTTACATTGGCGATAGAGGCCTGATCGGCATCGGAGAACTTGCGTGCACGTTTTGCCGGTGGAGGCTTTGCATCGTCGTCCGCGTCTATTTGATGAGAGACGCGATTAGGAGAGCGATATGTGGTGAACGAATCGTGGTGTGGTGGTTGCTCAGCATCGTAAGTTTCTGCATGACCATTGACGTGTGGGGGTTGTTCCATGTTCACGTCGCCATCCGCATCGGTATTTGGAGCCTCGGAGGAGATCTTGCCGTTAGGAGCACCGTTGGGGGGGGAAAGGTCTGGTGAAGGGGTGTCGGAAACGAGTATCTCCTCCACGATCCCCTCTGGTGTCTCCGCCATCTTGATGTCTTGCGTTGCATCTGCCTGTGCTAGGGGGGGTGGGGGAGTTGCAGCAGGGGGTTGAATGGGGACAGAGGCTGCTCAGATAAGAGGGACGGTAGACAAAGAAACGTTTGGCTCAACGAACCTGGATCGGGTGTGATGGACATTGGAGATGTGGTAGGGGGAGAGTCTAGGACATGGCCGTTCGGGACAGAGTTGAGGGGGAGAATTGAATCTTTTTAGTGTTTAGGGTTAGCTAAGGAGGAAAATGAATATAAACTGTCTTCACGTGTACCGTTGTCGTCGGGTGGTACTTGTGTGGTGAAGTCGGGCGGTGTTTGTTTGTCATCATTTCCGACGGTGGGCGCGTTGTGTTGAGCAGCGTCGGTCGCGTTCATGGGTGGCGCGTGACAATTTTTGTCACACAGCGTGACGTTTGCAGAGGGGGAGGGAAGTTTTGGATTTGGGGAATCGGCAGCCACCCATTGGGTCTTTATAGGCGGCCGGAATTAAGGTTCGATCTCCAACCAGCGCAGGGACCATCCAAAATACTCACTCACACTGCATCCTCACACAACCGTTCCTTTGCGAACTATACACGTAGCTACCGTATACAACCATGTATCCAGCCCAAAAACATCCTACGTTTCTTCTTTCTCCTCCTTCGCATATACAGGCTTGGGCTGGTTTTGTCGCCACGCTGGGAAAAAAAAAAAAAAAAAAAAAAAAAGGAGACCCCGGGAAGTGCCGCCACGTCAGCCGGCAGATCACAATACAAACATAGCAATACAGTTTTTCAATCTCCGCCACGGCAACCTTCCAGAATTGGCACTCCGCAGCGAGAGACTCGAAAGGGGAAGGCAAGTCAAGATGAGGCTCACCTCCAGTCCATTGTGGATCGGTATCCGCCAGTTCCGCATATTTGAGGAGCGCTTCCCGTGGCTGTAGTTGGACAAGACCATTCAGTCGACATCTGTGCACCATCCGAGGGCGCGCAGACAACGAATACAAAGAAAACCAAATCACTCACGTCTTCGTCCCGTGTCGTGTCCCGTACCAAGTTCTGAACGACGTGCTGCGTTGCACTTGCCCCGACGCGCCCTCCCTTGCCGGGTCCGGTTACTGGTAGCTCCGGTCTTCGACTCTTCCGTGGATCCAGTCGGTCTTTCTCCCTCTTCCGCTTTGCTCCTCTCACAATTCCATCCCCATCCTTGAACATTGGCAACGCGTGTGGAGTCAAAATCGTTGGTGCCGCGAGTGCATCCGACATATCCTCTATCGTCGGTCGCTTCGGTGCTCCCTTCGATAGCAGGAGCTTCGCGCCGTGAGTCGATGTTTCTGGCGAGTATAAAGCTAATATCGTGCCATCCGAGAGTCCTGTAACGACCTGATTGATCTTGGAGTGCCAGACCACCTTCACTGGGGTTGACTCCATTTCGAGCTCCTTGACGACACTCAGGTCCGTTCGGCTGAAAATTGAAAGCTGTCCCCGTCCACCTTTTGATGTAGCACCAACACCCGTAAGCACGTATTTTTCGTCAGGACTGAACACTGCATTCGTGCCAGGGTAAAGCGTCGCTGTTTCGGAACGCATCACCACAGGTTTTTTAAAGGAACGAATATCCCATACTGAAATTAATATTGTATTTCAGAAGGGCTGGACCGTTCAGGGAAACGTCACATACGTTTAACTGTGTCATCTCCTCCTCGAGTGAGGATCGTCCGGCCGTCCACAGAGAATACGACGGAGGCAGTCTCCGTCGACTTTGCGTGAGCGCCTTCAATGGTCATGTTTGGGCGCACAAAGTTAGATGAGGACTGCCATATATGTAGCGCGCCGTCCAGGCAAGCTGTAGGGAGAACTATTATCGTTATGAAACATGCGATTGGTACCGAGGCGTACCACCACTAATGATGTTGCCATCCGGAGAGTAGGTACACGCTGTAACCTTTGTCCGTGCTCCTCGCTCTTTCGACTTGACAACAATGACTGTCTTCTGCTTGCGCTTATTCTCTACGTCCCATATTCTAGGAAACTTGGTACCTGATGCAGAGCAAAAGCAGAAGTAGCCTCACCTAATGGTCGAGTCAGCTGAACTCGTGATAAAGATCTGTTGATCTCGTGGATGCCACGAACATCCCGTCAGCTCGCCAACGTGCCCGCTATGATGATTGTGTTAGAATCCCATCACACAACTACCGGTGGTGAGTCATACGCAGTGTGCTTCATGTCTCTGATGTACATATCACCCTTGATAAAAGTTGCCCTGCGATTGTTTGTCACATGTATCTTCGTGAGGGAACCAATCACATACACTTCTTCACCATCTCGATCATAGAGTCTGGGTTGGAGAGTGGCCGGAATAATGAGGAACTGTTGCCCATTGTTTGAGAATTTCGCGTCATTGACCTAGTGAACGTATGAGGATCGCTGTTGCTCCAACTGGAGGGGTGGACACACGTAGTAGCTGCCTGCTGGCTCCCAAGTCTTGAAGGACCTCGGATGAGAGGTCATTCCACCAAAATCCCAAAGTTTGCAGTCGTAATCGTGCGACCCACTGAGCACGCGTGCGCCACTCGGGTCAAGTGCAAGGGCTGAGATGACTTTGGTGTGCTCTTTGAGTTTTGCCTCATGAGTGACAGGAAACTCAGGCGGGGCGGAGAGCGAGGGAGAAGTGGGGTCATACTCGGGCTCATCTTCTGTATCTGCACTATCGTCCGATGCATCTTCTTCTGGCCCGTCAGAGGCCACGGATTGCTTTGTGGGTGGAACCGGCGCTGCTTGGCTGGACTCGACCTCTGGAAGGTCGCGGGCAGTCTTGCTTGATACTGGTTCAGGAGCCTGTTTTACCTGTGGATGAAGGGCAGATGGTTAACACGAGGTATAGACGCGGACGAATCTGGTATGGCTACTGACGGGAACATCCTGTCTTTTCGCCACGTCGAAGCGAGATGGATCGAGGTCCCGTTTTTTAGCAGTCCTACCGAAGCCAGATATCCCCATGGCCGCAAAGATGTCCATGTCGGCCATACCGTTGTCGCTGGTGGCGAGAAGAGTCGTGTTAGGGTGGCAGAGGTCATCCACGACGTTTTCATGTACATACTCCGACCACCCCTCTAATTACCGAGTGCTGTCCGTGTGGTGACATTCAGTACGACCACCTCATCCATCGCCACGTCCGACAACAGAGACATGTTGAAGCGACAGCGCCCAGTGACTCCACCTCCCTCGTCGCTCGACGACCCTCCTTCGTTCCTCCCCGACAACCCCATCAGATCACTTCAACCATCACACACCGCGGACCCATCTCAACCTCGTTCCAAACGGCAGCGCGTACGACCTCCCCCGCTGGACGGTGCACTGAGGGGATGGCTGGAATCAGAATCCGACGGTGAAGAGGACTGGATAGAAGATACACACAGCACGTTTAGATCACCGCTACCTCCGTCGACGACAGTAGATCAGTACAAAGACGCAAACAGTCTCCTCCACGAACTACACGTCTTCAATCAACACAGGCTGCTGTTCGCTCACTCACCTCGAGATCGGCGCCTGAGCCCAAGCCCTAGAGAACCGCTACCCACTGCGCACGCACACGCACAAGACCCTCACGCTAGACAGAGACCAGCTCCTTGGACTGACGGTTCATCTTATCACTCCGCATCCCCACAAGTTGCTCGTGATAGACTGGCGAGCCGAAGTTGTTGTATTGTATCTGCAAAGGAGAAAGGACTCGTCGAGGAAGTCCAATGCGTGCGGCAACGTTATGAGGACGCCAATAGGTATGGTGCTTTCTTTTGATATCAGCTGGACTCGCGCTGAATCCTAATTTCAGATTCCTGGGTTCGCTATTCCTTTCGCGCAGACGTGAGGTGGAAGGGATGACTTCCTCCACTGACCCCGGCCCGAGCAGTTAACATCTCCAACTCGCGTATGGACATTGTCTGCAGTCAGCCCCAGCTCTCTTGTCTGTTCCATTAACTTTGGATCGCCTCGTCACGATATTGCGATTTCAACCTCATGCTTGATTGTGTACACATACTGCATATTGTGGGGTATCCACGACAGTTACATCGTGTATACCTTTAAATTATTGCCAACATCCCTCCGTAGTCGACAAGAGCGTCAGACACCGTTGTTAGCAGTTACTCGACCGCCTCCGATATACGCTCGAGTCCCAGCTTCACCTCACGCCCGAGTGCACGACAGAGCTCTTGTTCCAAAAGAATACCCATTATTTCACCGTCCCGAGAGTATCGCCAGTCCTCCGTGGACGGCATATAGTCATATCGCTTAGGCCCACTGACCGTTCATTCAGTTAGTGAGGTTGATGTCAATGAGCGGCCATCAATTCGGCGTTTCATCCACGCGTAGAAATCGCAGGTGCACAAGTCGCATCGTCATCGAGCGACGTTGGGAAGGCGCCAATGGGTTTGTAATGGAGAAAGGTGAGGAACAGGTGTTTGATCATAGAAGTGAGTCAAACGAACCTGACGGGGGACGAAAGCCAAATTTGCTTGTTTGGAGGCTGCTTATTGATCACATATGTCCCATTCGAACCGAGGTTGAGCGTTAATACGCCACTCTGAAATGATGTCCATGAGCGGCTTGTGACATTGTGCTTCGCACCGGCGGGTTTCGTCGAGCTCATGGGCTGGAGTGGTCACCCCGCAACTTACGTGGTAGTCAACTTCAAAACCCTCGTTGCCCATCTCGTCTAGAAGGTCCTCCAGCCGTTCGAGCAGAGAAGTCATGGTCGCGTCGGCGAGGACATGATACCGATCCATGGGCAAATCACTGCAATGAAATTGTCCAAGTCACCAATGAATCCAGTTCTCAGAGGAAGATGACCCACCTGTGGGTGACACGAGGGGCAGGTGTACTTAGTGCTCGTCTGCACGGACAACCTTGTAGCACATGGGTGAAATGCTGTGGAGAGGTATGCCTGGTGGGCAGCGTAGCAACCTTGGCCGTTGACAGGAGTGCAGCGCTCTCGGCATATGACAACGTACGTTGCGATAAAAACCTCGGAAGAACTCGAGAGAGCATGTCATAGCAGACCGTGGGGGACTGAAATAGAGGCCAAACAATAACCCGACGCAGGATGATGTTTGATGACGGCCGAAGATGAAAGTTGTAGAATGAAACCAAGACACAATTGCTAGCAGGTATTGATGTTGACCATTATGTACTACAGTGTAATCGACACTCAAGCTGATGAACCTTTACCATCTCCTTCCCGAGACACCCAGTTGAGCCAAGATCCCTCATAATTGATGATGCTATGCAAGAATTGATTAGCGTGCAGACGTACGTCGGAAAACGGAGATACCCACTTTTCGTAGCCATTTCTTCGGGCAATATCACACGCAGAGGCACTCCTCTTGCCACTTCTGCAGTAGAAAACCACTTCCTGGGCTTTACCTGGCTTGTCAAAGCCGTGCTGGCCACGGAAAGCCTGAGCGTTCAAGTTCAGGGAGTTTGCAAGCACTGAGAGTGGAAGGTTCACGGATGAGGGAATAGACCCCTGCATCACCTCGTCGGGTTCCCGGACATCGATCAGGTAAGCGTCCTAGACAAGAGGTGTTTGGAGATTGCGGATGCGGCAGTAAAGGGGGAGCCATACGTTACTAGGACTGAGTGTTTTCGGCTTGAGCTGCTCGTAGGTGATAGTGGGGCCTTTCCAATTCTCCTGCAGCTTGTCATTGAGTTTACGCGCAGCTTTGAGAGCCTGTTCGTCGTTGGCTTTGGAGGACTGATACCGGGTGATGAGCTGCAAGGACGGCGCTGCGACCCTGCGCGTGAGGATGGCAGGTCGAACGGACGAACGTGAAGCGTTGATCAGTGCTGTGCATAGCATATTTGCGTGATGGCTACGGGTGGATGAGGAAAATGAATGTCACGTGCTATCTATGAGCGGAGCTCTTACTGTCGGCATTTTGCGATTGGATGAGCAGAAATGCCGCAGTGATCTCACCTCTTCCGCTTCCCTCTTTTCTTGCTCCTCGTTCTTCAGACTCAATCACAACACACAAAAGTCTCGCCAACACTCATGGGCGTTCTCAACGACGTGGGTATACATTCTCCCCAGTGACACGATGCAGCACAAGTGGGAGCGTAGTTCTCGGAACACTTGTGTTGCATCGTGCCACTGATCATCCTCCTCACTGTGTCCCCAAGCGTATGTTCTCCCCTCGCCATCCACCTTGCCACCCCTTCATCTCATCCACATATTTTGGCCGTTCAAGCTCCCCGTGTCATCGGTCACTGCATTATCCAGTCTTGCCATCTTATTCATCTTCACCCTCCGTTCACCTAACTCTTCGCTGGCATCCCACCAACACCTGACTTCGCTGCACCATGTGGTAGTGAAATTTTTGGCTATAGCGGATTCCTCATTCTCACGGTCGGATCCCGGAAAATTGTGTTCAGGGGTGGCTGTGGCTGAGGCACAAAAACATCCCGCGCCACCTTTTTGAAATTCTCCTTACGTCCTCGTGACTCAAGGGGTCATGTGCTATCACGTGCCCTGAGCATCGTCTCAAATGGTCACATGACCTGGCGGGGTTGTCGATTGCAATCTCTATCACCCTCTGTCGCCATGGCCCTCATGACACCTCAGTTGTGCACTGGTTTCGAAGGATCGGTCCGCACCATTCCCCGAGTCATTACGTCTGGGCCGGTAAGGGGTGGGAGCACATGCGCGCCCTTTCCGACCAAGATCCGACTGCATCTCCTCGCCATTATTAGCTATTGGCCGTGGTGAGTGAGCTGCAATGGTTGTATTCCTGTCTTCTTGGAACATGTAGACATGTAGGACATAAAAACTTCTCGCTGTGAACATCCGCATCTACATTTTGATTATTTCCCTTGGTTACGTAAGCTATCACGGCACTTATAATGTCACTTGGACAGCCACCTCCCCGCCTTTCTTATCGGATGCGTCGCCTTCACACTCAGTGTCAGCCAACATGGACATGAACAACTCGACTGGTAGCATATCAATGGGCATGATGACTCCATGGTTGCATTTCGGAAATTCAGATTACCTGTTCTTCCAAGCTTGGCGCCCTTCATCCGATGGTGCGATCGTTGGCGCTTGCATAGGATTGTTTTTGTTTTCCACATTAGAACGTTGTCTTGCCGCCTATCGACGCGTTCAAGAATTATGCTGGAGGGCTAAGTCCGCAGGTCATTGATTTCTTTCACTCCCGATTTCTGACTATACCGACTAGAATAATCCTCATGTCAAGCAAAATGCCCTCTGGAGAAGACACCATTCCTGCGACCAGGCGGCTCGTTCCTCCGTTTACGCCCTCTCACGATATCCTACGTGGAGTAATTCAAGCTATCCAATCGATTTTTTCGTACGCACTCATGTTGGCTGTCATGTAAGCATGGTTGATTTCTGCGTGTGTTCGAAACTTCAATGCAAGGACGCACAGGACTTTCAATGGTGCATTTATCATTTCTATCGTCCTAGGGCTTGGTTTTGGAGAGGTTTTGGTTGGACGCATTGGACACAAGCAGAGAGTTTGATTGGCAGTGACGTCTTGGTGAAAGTCACGAAAGTTAACACTCTTCGACATGTTGCTCCTGGTGGTGACAGATATCTTGAGGATCATTCGATATCTGTATTTGCTGTCATCTAATAACGTGGAGTGAGAAAACTTATGTCGCGTAACAAATACCTGCACGATATCGTATTGTAGCGGCGGGTGGCCGCGGATCCCCGACTTCCTATCGAAAGTATAACGGCCACAACACTGGCAGTTGTTAGTATCTTTTTGACGGTGACAACCAATGCTTTTTTATTGTACAATACATATCAAAAATATGTTGTATATCACTTAAAAATCGTCACCAAATCCCATGTCGTCGTTTATGATCTCTTTCCCTCCCGTGTCCTCCACATTGAGCTTTAACACATGGACCATAAAGCATGATGGCCTTCAAACCCACTGGTACACCCTTGACCCATTGGGATCTTTCGTCACTGAAGATTTGTCCTTATGAATCATCTGATGTTTGAAATGAATAGAGTGAATATGTGAACCGTCCAGGATGTAGGTCAAAAAAATGGGGCGGGCCCCTGGGAATGACATCTGCCCTGAGATGGACCATACATTTGATCACATGTATCGACTATTTACGGGTAATGTTTTCTCTCTAACAGATCGCTTTGTAGGCGCCTTCGTACTGGACAAAACCATCCCACTTCCGTGGGAGTCGGGGATATGAATTCCCTTGGAAGGAACCAAACAAGACCATCCTCAGGTGAAAAACTTTTTTCGCCTGTTCCTGGGGCTCAACGAGAAATAATTTAAATACCCTTCAGTTCATCCTGGATAACTGGGAACTCTTTAGAGAGCTATCTCACAAAATGTTTTTCGTTTCTGCCGTTCTCACCGCTGCATTCGCTGCTGTTGCAAATGCACACTTCCAACTTCAATACCCCCTGCCAAGGGGACCATTTGTTCAGAATTCGGAGCCAACGTTCTGTGGTCAGTAGTATGCTGGTGCTGAACGGTAATTCTCTGAATGATTATATTGTAGACGGGTATAACAACGCGGTTTCGAATCGTACTGTATTCCCTATCAATAACGGGATGATCAACCTTAACAGCGAACACCCGACATGGACTGGTATTTTTTTCACCACGCCCAAAGGTAATCAGACAGGCTAACTTAGGTTTTCCTACCGCGTAGTTGGTGTCATTATCTCCACGGCCCAAGACCCAACATCATTCGCTAATTTCAGCTCTTCGTCGGGGTATCAGTTGGCTGTCCCATATTTCCAGACGAACGGAGAAGGGATGTATTGCTTCCCGATCAACATCACAGCGTCTGGTGTCTCTGGCATCCAGGACGGAGTGAACGCGACTATTCAGATAATCTTCGACGGGGGCGACGGCGTCCTGTATCAGGTTAGTTTTGCATTCTGATTCATAAGTAAGATCTCAGAGCTAATGGAACCGCCAGTGCGCGGACTTGACGCTATCCGCTAATGTGACGGTTCCAGCTAACGCGACTTCTACCTGTACCAATGTCACGGCGAGTGTGGCCGCCTCATCGCCGACGGCGACGGCGACGCCTAGCAGCGCTGCCGGAAAGAATATGGTGACAAACTCTGGTGTTGTTGCAGCTCTTTTGGCGGGCCTAGTGTCGTTCCTTTGAAGAGAATTTTCGCGACACTAAGTTTCAGGCCGAAATTTGTAGCACAGGTATCACGGAGAATCAATTGTAGTCATGTTGAAAGCGGTTAAGTCTTTGAAATATTAAATGTCTAGTGGTATGATGCTGGCCAAGCAAGTAAATAACCTCAGTTAAAGATACTTACTGCGCTGTCATGCAAAACGCATCATCAACGAGTTCTTACGGCAGCTCCGACGAATGGGCCAAAGCCCAGTGAAATGGAGATGCGGCCCCTGTGAAATGAAATGTATAGTAGAGCAGATCACGCGAGGAGTTGCAAAGTAATGTCGTGAATAACCTGCACAAAGGGTGCACAGTAAGAACATGGCATCTTCCCCGTTTCACCTGAAGCTGATTAATCTGGAAATAGAGTCGAAAGGCAAAAAGATGGTACTGATATACCTGCGCTTGGCTTGCAAACTGCAGTGATGGGTGATACCTGCAGATGCACACCCCTACCGATGATTCCGTAACAAATGAAACAACCGAGCATGCCACAGGGCATAAGTACATACCTGCGTCTTCCTCGTGTATTCCTATCACTTATCGGTGATGTAGATAGCAAAGCAAGCGCGATCATTCCCGACGCGGGTGAGTGAGATCGGCTAACCAGTTCGCAATTTCGCATCCGCAAGGACTTCGGGAAGTGCGTGCGTGTCATAGGGTCCAGCTGCGCGGTATGAAATGAAGAGCGTGCAATGGAACGGGTTCGGCTCAGAGTGGCTATCTCATGGATCAGCATTGCGAAGATCCCGCCGCACTTCTTTAGCTCAGAAACGATGTTTACTTTTTTTTTTGTTGACCGTGTTTCAAGCTTCAAGCTTCAATGTTGACAGCTCTCGAATGGCCTGTTGGGAGTCAAGTGATAACGTTAGATTCTGTCTCTGCAGATGCTGGGCCGTCAGAGAGATAGGTGGATTACCTCTTATGGTAACGGCGACGGCGAACCTCGCGCCTATTAAATTTTAAAATCATCTTCCACCGCGTCTGCGCTTAGTGCTTCTTCGTCGTGCAAGTCGTCGGAATCATTGATCACAGTGTGATGCCATCAATCAGACACTGGCAAGTTCACTGCATATCGCTCAGATTTTTGTCCCTGGCTCATGACATGACAGGTGGATGTTTGTCGACATCGATTCTTATTCGCGGGGCTACGGTGCTGCGTGGAATTTGTGCTCATGAATTTCATATAGCGACGGTATGTCTCGGTTGCGTCCACGGAGCCTTTGGAACACCTACACGACATGGATGTGCCTGCAAATGAGCCCACATACCAGTGCCATTCCTCTTTGGCGTTCCCAATAACGTTGTAGGCCTCGCCATTTGAAAAATCAACAACTGTCCGAGACAGTCGGTACGATAACTGGACTCAGTGAGGTTGCCCACGTATCGTATTTACGACGCAAGCTCGCCCTTTCAAATCATCCGTTATACAGCCGAAGAGCGAGTGGCAGTGCACAGATTCAGGGGTGTCGTACCGAACAGCATGCTTGATACGTACACCCTGATCAGCAACGGCACCGCAGCACAGCGCACTCTCTCCCACGGGCTCGTCCGCGGGCTTGCGTCGGTGCCATGATGTGGTTTCGTCGAAAGCACGATCAACCTTGGGAGGTTGTAGGATGCGAGACTGTAGAACCCGTGCTCATGTTTGATGAAACAGGTGGTACTCATCCTGCGATCTCGAGGAGTAGCCGCTAATCGTCTCTTTCCCCAGAAATTGATATCGTGCACGTTGGAGCAAATGACCTGTGTAGGAAGTACATCTTTGACTTCAAGAAGCACGCCCCGGATGGGGATCAATGTGCCAACGCGCTGTTGTTCTCACAACAGCAGCTATTGCAGGAGGTTGCGAAGAAACATTACAACGTCCTGCTCCTGGAGGGGTGAACATTTATAAATCTTCCAGCATTTCGCAAGGGACTGATGACGACTGGAGTCACAGCTGGACGTTGACGCGCTTACGACAGGGAAAGTGGCATCGAATAGAGATTGATTATATTGGGCGCGCAGGATACGTATCCGGAAAACCCCCTGCCTTGCGACGACCCCCTTTCATAGCCGTCCTTCAAGGACAGCGTTCGCTTTCGTAACTTATTGAACGTGTGTATCCTCCCGGTCGCCTCTCCTGTATTTGTATCTCATCCTCATGGGCTCATTACTTCATCCCAAGCACATATATTTATATTTGTTTCAGCGTATCAGGTCCGTAAGGAACGATCTGACTGCGAGACGCATATTGAACAGGTCACGATCACGCATTTCAATGATGAGAAGCATAACAGATGGTGATATTACCTCAAGACCTTCATTTAATTTTGGAAACGCCTCGTGCAAGTCTTCTTTGGCCAGATGGATCGAGTAATTCACCTCGGAGAGAGTTGCGGAGGCGGGTAAAACACGAATGCCAGACGTGAGTAATGCCACATCCGGCAGGCTCGTATAAAATAGTAGTGTGGTGAGCTCTCAGGTTCCTCGGCCCACCCCCTTTGTAAATGCACTCGAAGCTCCTTGCTAGCCCACTCGACATGGCCAACTGCTGTACCCTCCTCTTCTCCCGTCTCTTCGGCAAGAACATCAAGCACACTCGCAAGAACATCGAAATTGTTGCTCAAGGCAGTGATAAGGACAGCCTGAAGAGCTGTTCGGGTCCGGCATGCACACATGACACGTTGGCCAAAACGACACCTGTGAAGGTTGGCCCCCGTGTCACGCACACTGAACAGTTTCTTTGCAAAGGAGGTGTCGACGCTGGGAGACTAGTTGATATCTCCCGCAAAGGGCTGTATTCCATGGCAAAGACGATGGGCGGTAACGTCCTGTTAGAGGAGCAGTAAGTCTTCCTCCCCTGACTCCGCATCATAATGATCAATGCGCTCCATTCCGACGCAGATGGGATTGTATTATTCGTCACCCTAGAGTCCAAAAACGGGATGAATTCAAAGTCGTAGTGAGCACACTTTTTCTGCTGTGTGAATTACTTGATGGTATTGAACGTGCGTTCAGGTTCATTACTATGCGACTGTGGCGCGGTCGACTTGGCCAGATGCGCAGAGACCCGTGCAAATTGAAGCCGCCAAAGGCATCAGAGGGTTAATGACCGTTGTGGACCGGCATACAGAAATCTGCTAATCTGCTACATCCCTGCTTTATCTTTCTTTTCTCTTCTTTTCTTTTCGGGGGTTTTTTTAGAGGGGCTCAAGGGGTTTCACCATCGGGTATGTGTATCGTTATGATATCCTGGGACTTAACTTGTACAACAAACACCACCATTTACGACTCAACGCAAAAGTAATGACGAGCAGCAACTAATGTTGTACCATCACTTACGCTAGTGTACAAGTACCATACTACATACAAGAGATAGATCACAGCGACAGCAATAGATTTTGATGATTTTAACAATTCTACGCTGACTTTTCGATGCGGCTCTCCGCCCTGCTGGCATATCCTGTCCACGACTGTGGGACGGTTTCATTAATTACCGGCCGGGTCAAGCGTGATCGGTGCATACCTCGTCATAGAGCGCAACATTTGGTGTGCCCAAGAGTTTCAGACCCAGCCATAAAATTCCGGCTGTCATGCCACTTCCACAGGTGGTGGTAATTGGACGCTTCCCCGTCAAGACCAACTGCGCCTGGTCAGCTCCAATGGTATCCACGAGGGCTTGCCGTAATTCAGGTTCAGACAAGAGAGTGGTGTAGTGGATGGAGGTATTGGGTACTGTGTGAGTTTTCAGGAACACGTCGAATGGAAGAGAGAATGAACGCGGTATGTGCCCCGAAGATAGACCGGGTCGCGGGTCTGGGTCCGTCCCAAAGAAGCTACACGTTATCGTGGGTATACGCAGTACAATATGCAATGCAGTAGAAATTCGCATACCGGCCGCGGGAGCGAGCGTCGACAACCAGTTCTACAGCGGGATCTGACGCTGGATTCAGAAGCGAGTTGGCTACCACCTGTTCATAGGCTGCCATCGGTTCTCAGAATGATTGTGATTGGTCGATAGTGCAAATGAAGTCTCACAGCGGATAGATGCGCCGTCGAGGACAGGAGTGGGGTAGGCGGACGTCTTCTCTCCTATGGGTGGGACACCCTCAGTTTCAAAACCCTCTGCCTCCCAACGTGGTAGACCACCATCAAGGATGCTGGACTTTTGATGGCCGAACGCCCTGAACATGAAGAGCGCACGAGGCGAGGAGAAGACTCCGTATGTATCGTATCTAAGTCATCATTCACTCTTTCTGGGTCATTCTCTCGGCTGGAGGGGAACTCACATTACTACATGGGAGTTGGAGTGGATGCCAAGTTTTTCTATCTCGGAATTGTTTCAACGTTAACGTTGAAAAAGATTGGACGGTATGAAAAACAGACCACATGCATCGGCAAAGAATCGCTCAGAAGGCATCATGTGCTTGAGGCCGAGTTCATGAGGGCTCGCGACCTCGTCGAGGTCCAAGAACTGCGCGCCAGGGATGCGCTTCGCCTGGTACTCCTGGAGGGGTCTGCGAGGGGAGCCGGGCCTGAACCAGCTGGCATCGAGGACCGACACACTCCCCAAAGACATCGCATCGCGCAGGTTGGATGGCGAGAGCAGATATGGGGCCATGGTCGTGGTGGAGATGAACCTAGGTGGGGATGGGAAAGCGAGCCTCCCGAGACGGAGAAAGACGGGCAACATAGAGCCCTAATGATAGCGCACATGAGAACAACATGAGAAATTTATTTATTTATTTTTCGCGACCGACGGATAGGTCAAGTCCCGATTGGGTTGTCCTCCTTGCAGTTGGAGCACTCGACTCCAGGCAGAGCTGCTCGAGCCATATCTCGTCGAGGAGCATCTCAAAGTCCACAAGGACGACCACAACGATGCCGTCTGATCAGAGTACATGGTTGATCGCTATCCCACACGACGGGGATGCGGAAGGACTGCTCCCAGAAATCGCGTCCAAGCTCGCTCAAGCGTCTCGGTCCTCGCAGACAGCCGTTGCCGAGTTTGCCATCCCTGCGTTCAAGGTGCACCTCCCTTTGTCGTTCCTTGTCCACCACGCAGTGTTCATTTAGGGCCAACCCCGTAGACCGGCACCCTAGATTCCCTCATCACTCTCTCCGAGGAGCTCCCGAAGCAGGACGCGTTCTTCACTTCTACCGTCGCGAAGACGGTCGACACTCTGCGCAACCTCCTCAACAACGATCCTGCAAAGCTTGCACAGCACATCTTGGTGAACGAACGAAGCGTCGATGATTACATTTTCAAGGGCTGGCGATGGAACGAAGGCAGATACGGCGTGCAGAGAAGCCTGCGAGAGACCGTCGACGTCCTCAACAAGGTAATATCACACGTCTCCACCCCATCCCACCCCACCCCATTCATACCAATCGCCGCATGCTAATCACGCGTTCAGGACATGGCATCCATTGATAACATGATGAAGTCTAAACTGAATAACTACAACCTTGTCAAGGGGTCCCTCGTGCAAATGCAACGAAAGAAGACGTGCGTTCATGCCTCATTCTGCTCTTTAGCCCCGTGGTTGACGTTCTGCACCCAGGGGTAACCTCTCCGTGCGGTCTCTTGTCGACGTCGTGTCGAAAGAAGACATGATACAAGATTCAGAATACATGCAAACATGTCTCGTGGCAGTACCAAAGTAAGGTTTTGTGATCATGTCCCTTCTCATCTTTTCCGCTTGCACATCACTCATTTTTGATCTGAAAGAACGCTTACGAGAGAGTGGAATACGAAATATGAACGTCTGACGAGCATGGTGGTCCCGCGTTCGTCATCGTGAGTTACCGTGACGTCGCGATGCAAACACGTTTCTGATCGTTGCGTGCCGTGAACAGCGTCATTGACTCTGACGGTGAATATACCCTCTTTGGCGTCGTGATTTTCAAAAGGGTACACGACGAGTTTGTGCAGAAATGCAGGGAGAACAAGTGCGTTGCTCCAGGCGAATAGATAAGAAAAGCTGTCAGATTGAACGCCGAAGCGTCACAGATTCATCGTGCGTGACTTTGTGTACTCGGAAGAGCAGATAGACAAACAGCGAGAAGAGCTCGAGGTGGCGGATACTACCGAGAAGGAGCTTTGGGTGAGGGACCACGCAAGGCGTCCCTGTACCGTGCTTACTTATCGCTTCTCTAGACGGAACTATTGAGGCTGTCCCGGACGAACTTCTCAGAGTCCTTCCAGCTCCTGGTACACCTCAAGATCCTGCGCTTGTTCGTAGAGAGCGTCCTCCGATATGGTCTACCTGCGAACTATGTTGGGCTTGCTATCAAGGTATGAAATATCCCTTTTTCTTTGAAGCTATACTGATCGCCCACTTACCCAGCCCGATCCAAAGTCGACCAAGAAGACGCTCTCGATTCTGACCAACCAGTTTGCATACCTCGCCCCTCGTTCCGGCCGATCCAAGAAACAGAAAGAAGGTGGAACAGATGAGTTCATAGGAGAATATCAAACACTCCTTGAGCAGGAAATTTTTGATTTTGTATTATATGAGGTACCCTGGATCATTTTCTAATACTCTCTCTATGTATGGTACCTCAGTGTAACTCGTTCACCGACCAGGTTCATAGTACCACCAGATAAATAGCTTTTATTAGTGGAAGGATAACAATATGGCCAACCCACTATTGTAGAGACTATCTGCCTATGTAATGTACAAAAAGCAAAAAGGGAAACAACCGCTAGAGATAGAGCAACGTATGAAAGGGACACAGCGACACAAGGTGACAATCCGGACATAGAAAAACAGGGATAGAAGCTGTCGGATCCAACAATAGCCTACCAAGACTGGGTGCATCAGCTTGATAGGCATGTGGGCATCCTGGAGCAAGATAATTGATGGAAGTGATGGTGGCAGAGCAACGTGACGGTCTGTCCGTCAAGTATGTGCGATAGTGGATAAAAAAATGGGTGAGTGAATTTCAACCTTGAAGAGAGAAGCGATGTGTAGAGAAATGATGCCGTTGTGAGGTGTAGATGATGTGAGTGAGTCAGCGTGACAGAGGCGGAGTGATGGATGCGACGGGACGGGGTACCAGGTGGAGAAACAGATCTCCTGATACATATTCCCAGATAAATAGAAATCCTGAATGGATAGGAGTCCCATGACAAGTGAGAGAGACAGAGAGAGAATAACAGTCGGTTTCAAAAGGAATACCACATTCCTTCTGGATCAGGGTAAGACCATGTTCTCGACGGGGTAGTCCACCGTATCAGTGCCTTTTTTCCTTCTTCCGCGGCAAACTTGGTCCGTTCTTTTTTCTTTCTTTCTTTTTCTCTTTTTGTATTTCGGAAGAGCTTACGAACCAGGGCAACTCTCAGAGCCCAAGGTTCGACATCACCCGCGACACCTCGTCCACAACTTCCGCATCCATCACCCTCGCATTTCTCTGGGCAGAAGATCCCATCACGGCCGATGGCCTTGGCGCATATACGCTAGGGAATGAAGGTGCGGTGACGCTCGTCGGGCTCGAATTCCCCCCCGTGCCTCCCCCGGTAGACGTTGTGGGTGATTCTGGAGGTTGAAGTCGCGAGGAACCCTCGGTGATTCGCGAGAGGGAGTATGTGAGATCAAGGGACTGTGCGCGATTTTGAAGAGACCGGGGTTTGGAAATCTGTTCCTTGATCTTGGACTCAAGGAGGGAATCCGAGCCCCGTTTCAGAGCATCGTCGGTATTGCGGGTTCGGGATGTGATTCCTGAGCCCTGGAAAAGATCGGACCGGTGAGGTAATAAACTTGGAATTGCAGTAAAGTAAAAACTCACAATTGGCGGTAATGGTGTCCAATAGTCAAGCCCCGTCCCAGGCGGCCCATACGCTGATTGTGAATCCTCATGTTCCTCGAGATCGTAGATGTATGCAGGAGCATTGAACAGTGCTTTTACATCCGGAGATGAATTTGCCAGCCTCAGCCGTCGATCACCGAGGAACTCCGACGACCGAGTCAGCTCGACCGACTCTGTGGAAGTTAAAAAATGAGTCTCCAATCCATGTAGAGGCGTTGTCACATGTGACCAAGTAGAGGGTGAGAACTCACCATGCCTTCTTGCAGTCGAAAGTACCTTGCTATCAAAGTGTGGGAATGCCTCGGCGAACGAGTCGCCCCTCTTGTGTGTATGCGCCGTCGGTGAAGGGTACACCCGTACGTTGTGATTCAAGAGAAATTGCTCGAGCATCTCCCTTGCCGCAAGTAGGAAATCGCTGTTTGACCTCTGACACCTAAATTTGAAGCTATACTCGCCCTGCGGCTGAATGTGCGCCGTTTGCGGCGAGGCTTGAGAGGTAGATGGATGGTCCAGTGAGGTACTAGAACCATTTGTAGAGTGAATTGGAGCGGGAGTTTTGAGATTCGGTGTGATTGATACTTGGAATTCACGTTTGACACGTTCAACAAATGCGACAAACTCCGGGGAGGAGCAGACCACCGGTAGATCAGAACTAGGTGGAACTGCCATGTCCGCCTCGAATGGAACATGTTCCTGTTGATGGTAAGATGAAGCAAGGCATGTAAGATAAAGGGAACTGACTAATAGCATAGCAGCAGCAATCTGCACTTGACTCTCGGGACCGAAAATCGTCACGACGTCCGACGCTGTTTCTTTATCCGGGAACCGCACACGCGAATTGGTCTTGGACTCGATATCGTGTATAAAGATAGCTTTTTCGCCAAGTAATGTGCGGTGGTATCGGCGGGGGATCGATAGGGTCTCATTGACATAATCCTTGTCCTGGAGTCAGGTAAATAGGCTGTTGCGGCACTGAGTACTGCGGCGACTCGACGCACCTTTGGGTTTACAATCTCCATAACCGATTGCTTCAGATTATCCAGATTGATTGCATTCTTGGACGGCGTTCTCGCCACGACGTTATCCTCATTATCGTTATACCCGCCCAATGCAGCAAACTCTTCTGCATTCGAAAACTTGACGTAAACTCCATACTTCTTCATGATCCTCTGAATGTTCCTTCCTCCGATACCAATGATACGCTTATGGTATGCCTCTGGAACATGGAATGATATCTCAGCGGGAAGCTCCTCTTGCAGAAGCGTAAGACCAGTCAAGATTGAGGCGTCGGAGCCCGAAAGATCAATAAGGAAGTTGTGGTCGTTAAACGTCTCAAACTTTATTTTGACCGATGCTGATTGCATGATCTTGTTGATCTTGCCGTTCTTCTTTCCTGAGATGAACTCGCGATGTTCGTTGGCGAGTTCAACCTGAAAGCGAATTTCGTGATGGAATGCCTGTTGTTTTGTGCAGCGTAAGCAATCGTGAATACATTGGGGAGCAAGCAAAAACGCACCTTCACGAGATCCAAATCCAAGATCATGTTGACGGCCGCTCGGACTTCATACTCGAGACCGTGCATCTCGAAACACATGCTCTTGAAGACGACCTCTGCGCCAGTCGTGAGCGAGATTTGCTTCAAGAGTGTCGTCACCTGCGAACTGCTGAGTGTCGCAGGCGGGAGGAGCACGTTGAATTGAATTGGCAGGAGCCAGAAAGACGCAACGTAATATTGACAGGCCTGGTTATGCGAGGTGAGAGAATGACACGGCACGAAAGGAATCAAAATACACACAAGTTGCATTATCCCTCTGATCGTCCTCTGTACATTGACCCGGTGATCGCCATATACGGTAATCAAGCTCGTCGAACTGCCGATGGGTGGGAACTGGATAAAGGTCGCGTTGTCGGACATGATGGACTTGAGGTCCTCTGCCCGATCAAGAACCATCCAATCGAGCTTGCGGGGAACGATGACAGTGTCACGAGAGATAACGTTCTTACTCTGTGCACGATGGAATTAGTAGGGTTCACAAGTCTGCAGAAGTGAAACGAACCTTGTTTACAGAGAGCTGGAACAGCATGTCTCTGGCTCTCTGAACGCCGAAAAACTCTCCGGTGATCCATATGACGTTTGGATTGTGAGCGTACTGGTGATGACCCCCTTGGGACTGACCAGACTGAACATTGCCATTAGTGCCGACCGACGGCGGGACAAGGTCGGGGCCAACGAGGCCCTGGAGAGGGGAAGGGCAATAAATGTTGGTGGCAGTCTCTTCTTGAATGGATTGAAGCACATGGCGTTTACGGCCAGCAATGATGGCATGTAATTTCTGGTCAATTTCGCAAGGTTCCGCATGCAAACCGCTCTATAGACGGAATGAGAGAAAGACGAGGAAATGAAAGAGGGGGACGGACGAGTTCATCCAACATGACCAAGAGCCTAACCCTTGCGAGCTCTGTCGTATCGCCTTGACCGGTGACGACGAGCTCACAAACACGCTCAGTTTCGAGACCGGTCCAACCTGCGCTGGTGGATATGCCGTCGGGGGGTGTTCGGCTCGAGAGGGAAAGAGGGGAGTTTACGACGGCGATGTGGGCATAGGTAAGGGAGGCGATTTCGTCGAGCTTGCGGCGTACATCGGGTTTGAGTGTAGGTTTTGAGGAGGGGGAATCGAGGATGTCGGAACGGGGCACCTTGATAGCGGTGCGATGCTGAAGAGGGGTGTGAGGAAGAGGGGCTAAGAAGAAGCGGAGGGAGAGGGGGCTAACCTGCACAGGACTGTCTTTAAGAAGCATGCCACGGGCAAGCATGACCTGTTGGTATGCGCCAGAGATGTAAAAATTCCAACTGCGACCGCCGTCTGAGAGGAGGGAGGAGAGTTGTACATTGTGGAGAGACCTTGCGAGGATGGCGAGCTTCTCGACTGTCTCGGAGTCAGCTTGATTTGACGGAGAAGGCTGAGTTGCGGGGAGGGGAAGGGCGGAGGGAAAGTTTTCGGGGAGATGTTGGATGTGGGGAGGGAGACGGTGGTCATGGGCGTCGAAGGAGGAGGAAGGCGAATGAAGATGGCGGGACCTGCGGGGATGGGTGAAGGATATGGAGTAGATGTCCATCTTCTGGGTGGTGGTGGTGAGGAAAGGAGAGCAAGTGCCAGCAGCGGGAAGAAGAAATGAGGGGTATCCTTCTCTCGGATTAGGAGGAGGGTATTCGCTCCTCAGCGCCAATGTCTCCCTCACTGCGGGCTGAACAACGCAATGGGAGTGGCTTTTGTGGATCTGGCGCGGATGTCGTTGTCAACGATGGGTCGGTGACACGCTCTACTCGATGCTCGTCGTGCTCGTCGTCGTCGCAGTCGTGGTCGACGAAAGATTCTTTTTCTGGCTGTCGATTACTATTGTTATTGTTTTATTACAAATTATTAATAAATAATACAACGTGATATTATCAATCATCATGTCCAGCCAGTCTGAGGAGTGGTCCGTTCTCCAGGTCCGTGCCCGTCCTCGTTGTCGTCGTTGTCGTTGTCGTCGTCGTCGTCGTCGTCGCTGATCCTGACCCGCCCCCGCAGTCGATCCACCCGACGATCTGCGTCTCCAACGAGGATGAGATCGTCACCCTTCTTGTCCCCGTCGAGCTCGGCCTCGACACGCCCCTCTGCATCTTCCCCGTCCCACACGACACCTATCTCTCTTCCTCTTCCTTCTCCGTCCCCGCAGATGTCCCCTCCCTCTCCGCCTCCCTCTCCATCCTCCCCCCAATTCATCTCCGCATCGCCCTCCCTCTCTCGTATCCCGCCCACTCTCCCCCCATCATCCAATCCCTCCTGGCCACCTCCGCCTGGTTACCCCCATCCGCACTCACCCTTATCAAGCAACGCATGACCGCAATGTGGTCTCCAGGAGACGATTCAGGGGTTCTCTATACCTGGGTCGAGTGGATACGCACAGGTGATTTCTTGGCAGACATCGGACTACTCGCCGACACGCGCTCTATCCAGTACGTCCATCCCTTCTTCTTCCCTCTTTCGCTCATTCCGTCTACCGCCCCTTTCCGACATCCAGAATTCCCCATCCGTCCCCACAGCTCCTCCTCCCTCCCCTCCTCGCCTATGCCTCCTCATCCAAATCAGACGAGTTTGCACACGCCTCTTATCTATGCGCAATATGTCTGTCAGAGCGCAAGGGCATTCGCTGTCTCGCCCTCTCATGCGGTCACGTCTTCTGTAGAGCATGTCTAGTCGACATGTGGGGACTACATGTCAAGGAGGGCCAGGTCTCTCGTGTTGGTTGTCCCGAACCCAACTGTGGGGAAACTGATGCAAAGGATGTGGATGGTTTCCGCGAAGCAACAGAGGATGAAGTCAGAGCTGTCCTCTCGGAGAACGAACTTGACAGATGGAAATGGCTCCGCAAGAAACGCGATATCGAGCGTGATCCAACCATGATCCACTGTCCGATGCAATACTGTCAGGAACCCGTTACAAAACATCAATACGATGCATCGAAAATTGGCCGCTCTGACGAAGATGAGTCCGGCTGGGCACATCTGCGCACCTGTACTTCATGCAGTTACTCTTTTTGTGCTTTTTGTAGGCGCACTTGGTATGCTTTCACCCATCGTCCCCGTGTCTCTGTTGATTCTCGCTACCAGGCACGGGCCACACACTCCTTGCCCACTCCCTCTCACTTCCAGATTCATTCTCGATTACCTCTCGGCCCCGCCGGATTCCTCCGATCGCCGTGCTATAGAACGCCGATATGGTCGTAGCAATGTGTTCAAACTCGTAAGGCAGCACGAGGAAGAGCAAGAGAACAGGAAATGGACGGATTCAAGCACGATGGCTTGCCCCGGTTGTGAAATAAGAGTCGAGAAATCAATGGGCTGTAATCATGTGCGTACAACTCTACTTCATATCCTCAGACAGCAAGGCGGACGGGTTGTGGCCCTTGCAATGCCTTTGTTCTTGTCCCAATCACTTACACTATCCTGCACCGTGCGTTACACCAAACCTTACAGATGACCTGTGCCAAGTGTGGAGCTCACTTCTGCTACCGCTGTGGTACGAAGATATCCGGAGCAAATCCGTACCAGCATTTCTCCACACCGCATACACCCTGCTTCTCGAAGCTATTTGACTTTGTCCCGAGTGCAGCAGATGAGTGGCAGCCGGTAGAAGCATTCGAGTTTATTTGATCGATTCTAACAATTAAATTGTAAGTCATCGAGGATAATCTGATATTAGAGCAGATGATTGCATCCGAGAATTTGGTTCCGTTTACACGCTGTTTGAGGGCAGGGAATGACACTAGGTCTGACCCTTCATAGTCTATATGCAAGTGATGTCAACGGGGATGAGGATATTGTTTTGAGTTTGTCCGATGTGTAGAGTAGATGCAGTTCAAAAGACTAACCGGGGTCCCATTGCATAATCCATTCAAGTCTACGTCTAACCACAACCAAGGCAAAGAGCTCGTAACTCACTTGTATTGGCCGGGCAGAATCGACAGGGAGCAACCCGCTCCAAAGAGCAGTTCATGCAAAAAAAAACGCTTTTTTGTCGACGCATAGTTGCACATAACGTCTAATATGGCGACGGCTCACATTGACATGCCGAATAGCACAAACTCTGTCCATGCTCTCGTGCGCCTCCTCAAATCATCCACCGACCCTCCATCCATCCCAGGACCCTCTAAGATCGAGATAGCTTGTCTTGCATGGTCAGATTCATCTTTCGGCGCAGCAAATAAGGCTGAAGTCATCGGGGAATGGCTACTCACCCTGCTCGGACAAGCAAAGAAATCGAGGGGTGCAAATTCCGTCTCTGATCCCATCGCAGATGCTAGATATTGGTCATTGCTTTGCAGCGTGCTTACTACCCCGCTTCCAACAGCCGCACGGCCCATAAAAACATGGCTCCTTCCGCTGCTGAATCGATTCCAACTCGACACAATTGTCATCCAGTTGCTCGCTCTTCACTCCTCGCAAGTACTTGCCCCAGCTCGGGCTGCGCTTACCGTCCTTTGGCCCTTGGCCCAGAAGAAAATCAGCGTTGACGTGCTAGGGGACTGTCTCAGCGCCGTTTTCGACGCTTGTACGGAGTGGGAGCGTGTAGATGATGATTTGGGTTGGATCTGTTCAGCTGTTGTCGGCGCGTACAGGAATGCGCTGACAAATGCAGGGAACAAGAAAAAAGTGAGTGTCACGTCGGTCGTTGATGAATTGCGGCCAGACCTTGGTAAATCGTGAATCTCAGGACTGAATCCCTCTCCCATGATTGTCCAGCTCTATAATTCCTTCCTCACCACCCACCTTTCTTCCTGGTTGTGCACAATCTGCACCAGTCCCACCCTTGTTAGCTCCTCGTCTGCGAAACAGCTGCAAGACAGCATATATGCTGCAGGCGCAGACACGCTCTTCTCTCTCGATGCCCTCAAACAGCCACTTGATACACTGTTTTCTGCCTTGTCCTCGTCCACGCCTCTTATTTCCTCGCTCCTCCCCGCTCTCCCGAAAGTCTTCACCTCTTTTCTAAGCGCGACACACAGACACAGATCTGCGCTCCTTGTCTCTGCATCTAGCGCTGTTGGCGGAAAAGAAGAAGTTAGGAAAAGGGGAATGGATTTCATAGGAAGATGCTGGACCCTAATTTGGGGTTCTGCGAGCCTTCGGTGGCACTTTGAGGTGGAGAAGTGGAACTCCGTTATCGGTGTTTTTGAGATTATAGGAAAAGAGCGCCTTTTCGTTTCCCACTATGTCCGTGGCACACATATTGACGCGACAAACGGCGAGTATGGAGGGGAACTGGCTTTGAGTGAGGCGAGGGACAAAGCCGTTGAGATCTTGGAAACTCTAGATGTTTCTTCCAAAGGTAAGTTGGTTGTATGGTCTTCGTTCCAAACGTAACACACGTGAGCAGATTCTCGAGCAGAACTAGTCGTTCTCTCTACACGGCTCTTGGACGTGCTTGTTCAGATTGAATACGACTTTGTAGGATCTGTATTGGAGAGAATACTCTCCGCTTTAATCAATGTGAGTAGTCTCCTTATGCTCTTTTGCGATTCCTATTTCGACCTTACTACCAGATCCCACCGCCACTATTCCACCTGGTCACAACACCAGCCTCAGAATTTCTTACACATGTGCTCGAATATCACACTAAAACACGTACAGTACACACGTACGCGATGACCCTTCTGGGTGCTGTGGTTGCGAGCTCCGCTTCTTCCACCTCCCGGACAGTCTCATCTCTGACCATGAAGAGCACTTTCCCCCTTGCTTACCACATACCTGCACTTGCGCGTGCCCTCCATACATCATTGACACCCACACAGACTACACCTCTGGCGATTGCTGTACTTCAGGCAGTTGAAAGCGCTTGGAGGGCTTTCAAGGATGCGTACCAAGAAGAGGAGAGGGTTGCTAAAAAACGGAAGATTACTGAGGACACGGATAAGAACGGGCACGAGGCAAGATCGGTACCGGCTCAGGCTCAAGTGTTCTCTTACACGGGCCGTGTTGCAGGGACGGTTCTCTCCAATTTACCCGCGAACGCCTACACCAAGGACGAGGAAGATTCTTTGGAGACTTTATGGGGCGATGTTGGGAAGTTGGGGTGGACCGTCATTTGGGACTGTCTGAGGGGAAAGACTGGAACAGGGGGGGAACATGACGTGATGAAAGGTAGAGATGGCAAGAAACGAAAGTATGCGGTCGAAACAGGCCCTCCCTCCACACTTTACCCTCACATTGTGACATCTGCTGCCCTTCGATTCCTATACGACATCCGCGCTCGGGTGTCTTTTCCTCTTGGGGATTGCGATCGGCTCGGGGAAGTGCATGTGGGAACATTATTGAATGTTGTGCGGGATGAGGCGTCAGATCCAGAGCTGGTCCTCGAAACTGTGCGTGGGTTACGCGTTGTGACTCTTGGCTTTCCTTACCCCATGTTTCTGTACCAGATTCGGACCCTCCTTTGGCATATCTGGTACACACATCACTGCTCCCAGAAACAAATGGAGACACAGCCAATCTTCACTGTGACACTCGACATCCTCACCACTCGTCCCTTTTTCAAATCAAAGTGGTCTGGTGTATCGGCCGCCCTCACTCGCGATAATTTGGGCCTCGCAGCCCTGTATGTATTGACGGACAGGTGGATCGAGGTTCTCGAGTGAGTTAGCTTTTCTATAGAAGTAGAGTGGGTGGGAGTGCCTTTCGTCTGACTCTTTGGTGTTCGGTAGTGCACTGGCTTCGACAGAAAACCTGGAGAGACTCATTTCAATGCTTCTCGCCGTATCTCTTGATATCCCCGATGAGGATACTCCGGAGAATTCCAATGAGATTTACCTGCAACGAGACCATCTTGCCATCACATTACGTGGTATTCTCCTCGATCTCCTCCGAAATGCACAGTTCTGGGAACTTCATAACATCCGAGGTCCGTCACTCCGTTGACCTACTCGCTTTAGGACTAAGCCTAATTAACAGCCGTATTTCTATCATCTGTACTGAGTCTAACCGCACCACTCTCTTCTTACTGTTTTCCTACCCCCGAAGTCGAGTCGCATTCGCCCGCAACCGCAGCAGCTCAAACTGAGCTCACTCTCGCATGCAATGCGTACAGACTCCTTCATTATGTGCCTCCAGAGTACCTCACTCGTCCCGTGCGTGCTGAGCTGATCAAAAGGGCCATAGCCGGAGACGTTCAAATTTGCACAGAGTTGGAGGGCGCGAACAGGCAAAAAAGCAAAGCGAAGAAGAAATATATGGATGGAAGTAACCCGAGTTTTCAGGGGAAACCTCATATGGAGGAAACGGGTGACAGTGCCCCAGCAGAGGAATTGAAGAAATGGTCACGCCGACTGACGTTCGTTCGGGTCTTTTTGCAGCGCATGGGGCAGTTTCTGAATACGTCCAGCCACAGCGTGAGTTTTATATTCTCACTCCATACTGTGCTCATGCAACATACGTATGAAGACTCCCTTGGCTTTTGTCAACCATCTGCTCACCTCTCCATCATGCATATCTTCTCCTTCAGAGGCACTCACGACTGCCACCCTCGATTTGATACAATTACACGTTGTGTGCGTTCCGACCTTCTCTCTCTGTGTATGTCGACATTGATTTCAGCCTTAGGAGCCTCCTGCGCTCACAGGAACCGGAGGCAGCAGCATCCATCTCTGGTGTCATATCTACGCTCGTAGACGCTAGACCATTTTCACGGCCGAACTGTCAGGAGACGTGGACACATATCATCGTTCAGTCAAGCATCCTCAAGCTTATCGAGCGTCTGTCAAGTGACTTTGACCCCGCTAGGTACGGTCTCGCGATAAATTCCGTATGTTAGTGATAAGATGAACGCACGGCAGTCTGCCCGATCAGGTCAAACGCGCATTGAAGACACTTCTCGAGGCTCTGGAGTCTGCGCTTTTACCACATGCACGAAGATTGGTGGAAAGAGATACTGCTGAGCTAGATGAGTTCTCCTCGAGTGAACGGATCAACGCATGGTCGCGTACCTTATCGTTGACGCGGTGGCTGGGAATCAACTGTGCGTTCATCAAGGGTCACCTGGTCACTGTTCTTGACCATCTTTTAGTTCGAGTAGCTTCAACCCCGTTTGGGCTGAAGTTGGCGACATCAACTATTCATAGTAAAAATTTCGCTAGACTGGATTCCGAGACTTACTCAAGCATCCTCGGGCTTCTGTTTGAGGAGCTGTGGTGTATGCCTGACGTCTCTCATCGTGTTCACCTCGATGTGCTTGTCGGTTTCTATACTGTAAACGGTGGCGACCGAGGTTCCGATAGTGCGTCATTTTTCTTCCATGCTTCAATGTCGTATTTCTAACTCTATCTTAATAGTCGAACATATTATGGACGCTCACATAACACAATCCTCGAAGAAATTGTCCGTCGAAGACTTTTCTCACTTGTTAGATGTCCTGGCAGAAGGGATTAGAGGAAGCGGACTCCGAGTGGGTCAGCGTGAACGCTTGATCCGTCTCGGTATGGTCCAGCTACATGACGCACCGCAAGGTATATGTAATCCAATAACTAAAGTTTTCATGTTACCGACAAATGCAAATGTTCACAGGCACGCTAAAGGTCATCCAGAACTTTGCGACGCGATGCTTCAATCTGTTCGCTAACCGAGCGGAGATTCATGGGGGTTCATCACATCTAAAACTGCAATACCTGGAATTTATTGCGAAGCATTGTTCAGATCGGGTACACTTTCCTCGGTGTGATTCTCGACTAATCTGCTGACGATGAATCACAGCCAGCAGCCATTCGCTCCGTGGATCTCGGCAATATATGGTCACTCCTTAACAAAATACTCTCTGGTTCCTCAGAGCACGACGCTACGACCGTGTTCCCCATTTTTCACCACATCGTCACCATCATTGGTGCACTCATTCGACTGCGACGCGATCTTGTCGTGCATACCCTTCCCCACCTTAGCCTTGTCCTTCGCCAGCTGATGATGCTCAGCCGGAAGATACGTCCTCAACTCGGTGCAAAACAGAGCAAAATCGTCACAGACACGTTCCCGTCGTGGCTGGCTGGCTCCCAACCTTTATCCACGGACGAAGCGCGCGCTTTCGCTCGTCTCCTCACCTCGCTTACCACCAAAACAGTCCCGAGAACGCAAGGCTACGCACATCCACCGACGTCCACTGAATCGCAGAAAGCAGAATCCCTCGCGAAGCCGTTTGCGAAACACGCGTCGTACATCCTCGTCGCGTACGTGGACGCGTACAACGATCCGTTGTGTATCATAAACGCAGAGATGAGGAGGGATCTCGAGCCTGGGTTGTTTGCTTTGTGTGAGATGGTGGGGGAGCATAGTCGGGACGCTCTGATGGTGTCCGCGCTGGATTCGGGCGGGAAAACGATCCTGAAGTCTCTTTGGAAAGAATACGAAAAACAGCGGTACGTGGGCAAGGGTTAAGATCGGTTGACTTAGATCAATTCGACGAATCTATCACATGCGAATTATCCCCCGAGTATGAAGTAAGGGTAAGGCGTCATTGTGCGGTACACTTCATACCGTGAGTCCTTTCGGTTCGCATCATCCCCTCATTTTCTGTTCACTGTGCGCCATCACGACCCTCGCACAACGCACTTTAGTTACATGCACTCGGATCCGAGTACCTCGCTGTCGAAGAGCACCATATACATATTTCAAGTTCATTTAGGTTCTACCACTGGAACGTGTGCATCTAGGTTGGCTTGGTAGCCTTGACATATACATCCCGCAAGAGACTCCGCTTCTTGGGTGGTGCCTGATCAGGCGTCCAGCCAGCCTTTGCCTTCTCTTCCTTTAATGTCCTCATGAGGTCGAGGAAATCTTCGACCGCATGGGGAGAGCTCTGGATGTGCAGCACGACACGGGACCCGTTGATCTTGATGGGTTTTTCGAGCGCAGCGGCACGCTCGACGACCTCCCAATACTCTACACCGATGGTAGACGGGTCATAAAACAACTGTTGGGACCGAGCATCAGATCATTTGTTCCGATGACAAACGGAAATGTCGGGTGACGCACTATGCAAGTTTCAGCGGGACTTAGGATCCCAACGCCGATAGCTCCCAGACCGTGTTGCAAGCGCTTGGCAAGCGCATGAACGCGAGGAAGTTGTGGGAGGTTGTGGTTGAGCGCATAGGCTGCGCAACCGACCAGGTAACCCGTCTGGCGCATTCCGCCGCCAAAAAGCTTCCTGAACCACCGTGCCTTGGTGATGAAGGCCTTGGTGCCGACCAAACATGTCCCGATCGGCGCACCTGGGAAACGGTGATCACCAGTATAATGCAGGTGGAAAAAAAAAAAAAGTAATGGAAGAGATCCTACCGAGGCCCTTGGAAAGGCAAAGGCTAACGGATTCAAAGGGGTCACAGATTTCTTTCATAGACAATCCAGTCTCGACGGGGACATGCCAGATCCGTGCTCCGTCAAGGTGCATAATGATATCCCGAGCATGCGCATTCTTCGAAATCTCCAATACATCCTTGTGAGGTATGATGGTCCCGTTGAGGGTATTCTCCAGCGCGATGATCCGCGTTGGCGCGCTGAATACAAGTGAGACTGGATTTCGGCCGACCTGGGAGTACGCCTTACACGTGCACGTCTGTGCCAGAGACGATGCATGGCTCAATGTCTTCCCACGTTAAATGGTGACCTGATGACCCAGCACCATGTGAATGTCGCCTCGACGTCCTTATCTTATCTGCACCCACCGTTCTCAGGGAATATAGGGATGCTGTTGGCTTGCGAGTGGAACGCAGCACCGCCAGCCTCCATCCTAACTCACGCATCAGTGCACAAATGAGTGCGCAAACGATCCCCGATACTCACCGATAGATATGGGCGCGAGCATCGGTGATGACAGAGTGTGGTGGCTGCTGAAGGTGCGTCCGCAGAGCGATTTGGTTGGACATCGTTCCAGAGGGCAAGAAGAGACCAGCTTCCTTCCCGGTTATCTTGGCGATGTGCGCCTCGAGGGCAGCGGTGGATTCGTCAAAGTAGACATCGTCGCCGAGTGAAGCACGGAGGGCATATTCGTTCATCTGCTTCGTCGGCACTGTTTAAACTCGGATTCAGTTCATGTCCGTCGTTCGATCGATGCTGCATGCGTATCTACCTGTGATCGTGTCGGCTACCAGCGATGGATGGACTCCATTTCAATGACCAGATGGGCATACCATTCCGAGGGGACTCACAGAGAAAGGTTCTCGATATCTCTTGGAACTTGAGTGCATTGTCGGTGTCTTGACTCTTGGTAAGGACATCACACTTGACCTCGTCGAAGAGCTGAGCAAGTCTAAGATCTGGGACGGACGGCATGAGACAAAACTGAACTGTGCCAATGTCATGACTGGCAGATGAATTTATACATCTGGGAGAATGCTCGCTTGATCTCTATTGCAGAAATCCGGGCCGGTATTTGCCACCCAAATTATCTCCAGCGTCTATCACTTGTCTTCATTACTGGTCTCGTGAAAAATAATATCGTGCAAAAGTCGTATATGCAAACGAGTGAGACCGCCCGACCGGCATGGATGCAACATGTACCGTAGAAGAAAAAAAGGTCCATTAATCAGCGAAATATCGTCGATGGCAGCACCCATCAACATAAGATGGGTTAAATTGGATACGACAGCCATTTAAAACCGCGTTCCTAATCGCGTGTCAGACGTGAGACGGTGAAAACAGTGAGAATGACGACAGCGAGAGCGCCTATGCTCGCGGGAAGTAACAAGTCCTTGGGGATACCCAACACGAGCTCCTGCTGCGGTGGCACAGGGACTTGGGGGGGCGGGGTCATAACGGGCGGCTCCGGGACAACCTCTGGCTTCTCGGCCACCCTCACTTCCTCTTGTGGCGGGGTCGTGACCTCGGGGGCTTTGGTTTCACTCTTGTCCGCACATGCTTCCTCCCAGTGCTTACCACCCTGGATGAACAATACAACACGATCCGAGCCCGCCGTACGCGCAATCTTGACAGCGTCAGCGATATCACTGTCGCTAGTGATCAACACCGTATCCCCATCTGCGTCCGTGTATGACAATATGAAGTCTGTCGGGTCGGGCTTTTGGTCTGGATCACCATTGTACGAGGCGAAGAATGGATCGCTGCCAAGCTTTCCGGATACAATCTCGCGGAGCATCTCGACGCTGTCGTGTCTAGCTTGGAAACGGTGCGTTCGACCACTCGGTGTCCGGAACTTGAAGACGTAGGTGCCATCATCAAGGGGTACGGTCGAGGCTGCACCCATGATGCTGGGGATATTATGTGCACCTTTCTTACGCGGGTACGCGTCAAGAATAGACTCGGGGTCATCATCAACAACGGAAGCAGAGTCATTCGGGTGGACTTCTGGGTAGGGTGACTGCTGAGTGCGGGAGAGGTGATGTACCGAGATAGAATGTCCATCCGTAGGGACGTGTGAGCCTGAGACCATGGATTCCGTATCGTCGTGACCACCAATGGAATCGAAGAAACGACCCCACATCGGGCCACCCTCTGTGTCAGCATTTTCGCCGGCTGCTTCAACACTCATTGCGTTCATCTACCACAAGTCAACAAGGGTACAGGTTTGACTTGAGGTTACATACCTGCTCGAGAGTGGCATATGTGAGCTTGAGCACGTCAACGATGGCTACTAGCCGTCCGTCCGCTTCCACAACAGGTAGATTGAGGTAGTGGCCATCTGGGGACAGATGGATCAGTGGGTGTTGGTTTGAGACTGACTGTACATACTATGCATTTTCTTGAGTGCGTCATGGACAGTCATTGTCGGAGGTGCAGTGTCGGGATGGGGAGTCATAACCCGAATGACGCTGCATATGCCAGCATCCAAACCAGCAGCGATTACCCGGAGGACTATATCCTTGCTTGTAAAGATACCAGCGATCTTGGGGTGTACGCTGTCGGATCCGGGCGTATTTTCCATGACGCAAACGGCTGTCACTCTGCGCTCTTTCATTAGCTTTGCGACTTCGCGAACGGTTGTTTTCGGGGTCACTGTAGCTGGTTGCGTGCGCGAGTCCATGACTGTGGTCAGATCGGGTAACGCGGTCTTTTCACGGAGGGCGTCGACGTATGCGAGCATGGCGGCTGCTTGAGGATTAGACGCCATGCCGGGGCCGAGTTCTGACTGTACGCCGGCGAGAGCATTGTAGAGCTTCTCGGACGCGGAGGAGCTGCGTTCGACCTTGTTGAGGGCCTCGTGGAAAACTTTGGTGATATCGAGCAAACCGACGACATTTCCTTCCTCATTGCAAACGGGCTACCAAAAGACGATAATGAGATGGATGAGATGAGTGTGTCTGATGACTGACCAAGTGACGAAAGTGTCTTTGAACCATGAGCTGGAGAGCCTCTGTTGCACTGGTGGTGTCACGGGTGACCATGGGATTGCGGGTCATGATATGACTGACGGGTGTCGAGTGAGGCTCGAGACCCTCTGCAGTGACCTGTTGGAGACGGTCGACGCGAGTGAAGAGTAGGGAAAGAAGGGACATACTCTGTATGCCAGGTCCTTGGCGGTGAATATGCCGCTAAGGCCTTCGTCGTCGTCGACGACGAGGACACAGTCGGTGCGCTTGGCAGCACATAGTTGACTGGCTTCTGCGACGGTGATGTTCTCCGGGACGGTGAGGGCGGGACTGGGCTTGAGGGCGGCGACTGTACCCTTGGTCACTGCTGGCTTGGCTTGACGTTTGCTGCGGCCGGACTGGAGGGTGGTCGAGATGGTGCGCTTTCGGGCAAGTTCGGATTCGATTTTCTTGCGGATTGCCTGCGGGGGATTAGAAGGGAAAGAAAGGGAGGAAAGACGGACCTCGTCGCGTTTTGACTGCTTCTTTCTCGTCTCGGAGAGGGAGGGGGCGACGGAGAGATTTGAGGGGGACATGGAGGGAATGGGGTCGATGGACCTGTTGAAGGTGGGGACGGGTATGCGGGACATTATCAGCGGTGAAAAGGCGGAACAAGCCAGTCTGACCTTTTCGCAATATTATTTTGTCGCGTCGTCGCGGGCCGTCTCACACACGAAAATCAGCCCGAAATACTTGCCGACTTTGTGTACTCTTGTTTGTCGAAAACAAGAAAATAAGAAAAATAAAATCTATCATATCACTGACAGACAAGAAAGTTCTTAACGAGCCACGACCGTCCTTGTTCTACTCCCTCCTGGTTGGCTCAATCACACCGCTCCCCGCCCACTTGATCGTAAACTCGCGCGCCTTGCCCCACACCGCCCCGATAACGGGGGGCACAATGGGGTTCGCTAGCGTAGTCAAAACACGTTCATCAGCATACGAGACCGCTTCCCGCGTAAACGCCGACTGGTAGTATCGCAGGCGCAAAAAGTGCGCATAGATCAGCGGCGCAACCAACGAGTTTCGCAACAGGATAGCCCCAAATGCAACGCGCAAGAAGATAATCAGCTCCGTAAATGCCACCACTCGCATCGCGGGGTCATAGTTCGCTGGTGCAAAACAGTCAGTCGTCAATCGCAAGTACAGCATGCCACGTACATTTCACCCAGAGCTGCAAGCGCTTCGCAAGCGGGTGTGGTTGAGGAGGTCCTCCAGCGGTGGCAGGTGGTCCCGGTGGAAGATACTGAGACATCAATGCCGTGCGTGTGAACGTCAGAGCATGGAAGAGCGAAAACACAAAGTAGGGCATCAACGCGACTATCCAACACCGCAACTCAATAACAACGCTCGTCGCCTCACGCATACAGCACTTACGGGCAACTGGCTTGGAGCTCCACCAGAAAAACGCGAGCAAAAGGTATTGGACATTCTGTGCATTCATCTCAGCGCATACCCCCTTCTCGAGTCTGTGAACCCACCTCGTCCGTAACGGCCTTTTGCACAAATGCCAGGTTAAGTTGCTGGGTCTAGAGCACAAGACATGAAAACCAAACACGTGACAAAGGGGACCCGTTCTCACCCTGAGTGACTTACTGTGAACACGCGGACATTGTCAGTATAATGCCACGCCGTTACCACGCAAAACGAGCGCTACTCACTAGCACACGATCGCATAGCTGACAAGTGCACCCAAGAAACCCACTGCAGATACCAGTCAGGCTCCACCCCGGAAAACTGAGAGAGCATGGCATACCTTTGTACCACCACGCAGAGACAGTCGTAAAGGTCATGCACGCAATAAAGTATCGCAATGCCGCCACTAAAAGCAAGAAATGGCCACCTGCCCATACATAGTGCTGCACCCGCAACCCATGCAAAGGAGGGTAGACAAAGTTCACGTCAGTAAGAGTCACGGAATGAAAAAAGGAGACGGGGATCACTTGAGTCGTCGCCGTGAATGCTGCTGTGTGCATTGGATTAGTGCAAGATAGACAAGATAGAAATTTTGCGATGAGGCTGTAGAGCAAGCCAGCTTAAAGTGTTGAGACCGAGCCTTTTCCTGCTGGTAACTTTAGGGCAGGTGTACACGTAACGCAGAGCTATCTATGAGCGTCTATGTTACTATCACCGATTCCACTGCTGTCTCGACGCTTTTGCCTTTTTCCACTCCTTACCTTTCCTATATATCTCCTTCTCAACCGCTTTCTTTCCCAACGTCTCTATCCGCCGCTCCTTACCTTGTCTCCTCGGGATATCTCTCCGCGAACCCTCATGCTCTGCCTCCACGACATCCACATCCTCACCACTCTCCGCACCCTCCCCAAGGGGCATATCCTCCCACACCTCTTCCTCCTCCTGTTCGTTCCGTCGTCGCTTTTTCCCCGCACTCGATTTACCGCTTCCGCCACCGATACTTATGTTGACACGAGGTGGAACGGCAAAGCCAAACGACTTTCCGACCTTGGCAAGATCCAGGGCATTGATGTCGAATGTTTTCTTGAGCGAATAAGAGGCATACGCCTGAAGATATGACCTGAAACCATCTCTTGCGGATTGATGCAGAAAGTAGTTCTTTTGTAACAGTTTTTCCAACTAGATTGTATGTAGTATCAAAATCAAGTCTGTCGGTGATACTGTGAAAACATACCTGAGTCTGCACATTGGAGATCCGATCCGCCGGGAAGGTATACTCATTAAGAGGAACTTTTGCATCCCTCAGGTACCGCAGGAAGCCCAACTCGCTCTCCAGCAGGAACAATAGGCTCTTCCCGACTTTCCCAGCTCGTGCGGTACGTCCCACACGATGTATATAGTCTCTTGGATCGTCTGGGGGATCGTACTGGATGATCCAATCGACACGAGGGATATCAAGCCCACGAGCAGCAACATCGGTACAGAGTAGGATGCCAGATTCTGCATTGATAAACTCGAAGAATGTGTTCGTACGTTTCTGTTGTTTTTGTTTGCCCTGTGTCATCCAACGGTCAACTAGAAGCTCACAATGTGTCAAAAGAAGCGTACGTGTAGGTCGAGTACCGGCACATCGATGTAGTTCAGCAGTTCGCCGTGGTATTTCACGGAATTACAGCTAGAAAAAAAGACGATGGTTTTCTTCTTCAAGTTCTTTTTGAGAAAGGTGAAAAGTAGGAGGAAACGGCGATCAGAGGGGCACACGACGTAGCCTTGCGATAACGTCGATACGGTACTCGTCGCCTCTTCCTTGTCTACGTCGACATGTAGAGGGCCAGGACGTAGTGATATGCGAGCGAGGTCCTGGACTTTTGTAGTTTGCGTCGCGGAGAACAGCATAGATTGTCGACCGTCTGTTGAGAATGTTAATTAGACCGCGAGTCGAGAATACTAATATGCAATACCGTTTGGAAGAATCGCGATGATTTTCTTCATCTCCTCCTCGAAACCGATCTCCAATATCCGATCTGCTTCGTCGATGACGAGTGCCTTCAGGTTGCGGAAAACAAACCCTTTGGTATTCTGTTGCTATGAGTACTCGTTGATGAACCCAGCCTCGCGACTTTTACTTACTTCGAGATGATCGAGTAGCCGACCTGGCGTCGCTACAAGCAGATTGACGCCCTTTTCGAGCCTTTCTGCTTCTGCCCTCCGATTTGCACCACCGATGACAATACCAAAGGTCTGTGAGTGATAGGCCATCATGTCTTTTGCGACGCTAAATATTTGCAATGCAAGCTCTCGTGTGGGCGAGACGATAATGATACCAGTTCCTGCGAATAGAGTAGAAAATCCGATCAATATGGAGCTCTCATGCAAGTGGACAGCGGATACCCACCATTTCTTGGCTTGAACTTCATCCGATGCAGCAGTTCAACGGCAGGAATCAAGAATGCGAGTGTCTTTCCTGAACCAGTTCGTGCAGCACCGAGGACGTCTTTCCCGGCTAGGAGTGGTGGAATGGCCTTGGCTTGTACGGGTGTCATGGTCTTGAATCCCATGTCTGCGAGAGCTTTGTTCGTCTGGTCTGAGAGTTCGAGCGAAGAGAATGGTTCTCTGTCTGTAACATTCTCCTGAGGAATTGCTGAAGGTGCAGCAAGCGTTTCTTCCGTCATGGAGGTCGTCAAAAACCAGCCGAGTGCTCAATATCCCTTATCGAGCAGTTGTCGGCAACCTCCGTTTTCCTTTTCCTTGACTCGATGGTTCACTCCAGTAAGTACCCACATGCCCTCTTGCTGAAGACTCTTGCATCTCATCTTATAGCTCGCGAAATAAAAGCGCTCTCCTACGCGATTTCAGTCGGTCTTGCTCTAGGACTGGGATTCTATCTTGGCGCGAGGAACGTGGCACCGTCAGAGTGCAAGGCGGAACCCGAACCTGAACCAGCGGAGAGCGATGATGAAGACGAGGACTTGGCCGACGGTGATCTCTCCTCCGTCAAACCACGGACGATGGAGCAGTGCAAGCTTGTAAGCGTCAGTCAATTCTTGGTCGAGAATTACTCTTAGCGAGGTCCAACATTCAGGTGTTGGTTGTGCGGACAGATTTAAAGATGACTCAAGGAAAGATCGCGGCGCAGTACGTGACTGTTTCTTATGCACTGACGCAGCTCTGAGTCGCTCAGGTGTGGGTATGTCACGCGTCTTGGTTGAGAGATTGTTGTGTTGGACTTTTGGTTTTCCAGTCACGCGACCTTGGCATGTTACAAGGCACTCATGAAAACAAACCCAAAGGTAAGCTGACCAGTGCAAGTCGGTCTCCGACACGCTCCAAGACACATTTAGCTTCTACAACACTGGGAGCGAACGGGGTACGTTTGGTTCGACTTAGCTGGCTTCCATGAAGACAAATTTGAGCAGACAAGCAAAAATCGCCCTTAGAGGATCCTCCGAGGAAGAGCTACTAGAGCTGGAGGCGATCGCAAAGAGTCTTAATCTATGTGCTCGGTCGATCCTTGACGCGTACGCTTATTTTGGTAGTGGTATTCGTCTATTGATGATGGCGCACTCTTCTAGTGGGCGTACGCAAATCGCGGCAGGATCACGTACAGTGCTTGGAATTGGTCCCGGTAAGTTTGCCCCCTTGTGAGCCATACTCGTGTCCCTGATGAATAGCTCTGCAGCGCCAGTAGAACTTATAAACCAAGTAACCGGTCATCTCAAGCTGTTGTGAATGTCAGGAGATACATGTGCTTGTTGGGTATACCATCAAATACAATCCTTTTCAATAGGCGTGTGAATAGTCTATGTGCATGATGTCTGCGAAGTAGGTCTAGACTGTGAGGATCTTGTTCCCCTTTTGTCCGGCATCGCCGTCTAATTAACCAAACCCGAGCTGTTTCCACTGGATGCGGTACCACCCTGCCCAGCATTGTCTGGCGGGCTGACGTCAATCTGATTCGATGCATGCATGGGATATACACACCTGAATCCAGTTCGACGAGTGCGGGATGGTCATCCACTACTGAGCCGCCGGGCGCCTCGCCACCAGCTCCCGAAAACGCGCTGCCTACGGGGGCTTTACTAGTGGAGTTGGTGCCCTTGACGAGGCTGAACAACGCGGCTCCGCTGGACGCTCCAGAGGGAGCGCTGCCCCCATTCCCTGCATT
This sequence comes from Boletus pseudopeckii, assembly GCA_038092915.1. Lineage (NCBI taxonomy): Eukaryota > Fungi > Basidiomycota > Agaricomycetes > Boletales > Boletaceae > Boletus > Boletus pseudopeckii. The sequence continues at coordinate 65,145 of JBBPRH010000013.1, forward strand.
CTCTGCAAGTGATGTCAGAACTGACGTCCAACGAAGTGACCCTTGTGTGCTTACCAGAATCTACCTTAGCCAACGACAAGTCCGAGAGATGAGATGTGGCGCAGTCTGTCATTGAGTGTGTGCAATTGCTCGATGAACTAGATACGGAGCCCCCAGCTGCCTGACCGCCGACGCCTGAAGACGCGGAGCCGATGCCGTTCCGTGCAGATATCTCGTCGACGGGGATGGCACGCACAGCTGCAACCAGTGCGAACGCAAGGACAAGGATGGTGTAGGAAGGCATGGTGTTGGGCGATGGTTGAGGGGTTTTTTTGACGCGGCAGGTTTATGAGGCTGGCGTGCTGGTCACGTGAGTTGATTTCTTGAAGACTTACGTCATATAAAATCCGTCGGTGTCCGACATTTGAGTAAGGACGTGGATCAACGTTTTTGCATGGCAACTAGTACCCTCACCCTTGCCAGAACATACCAATATTTCTTCCACACCCACCCGAACCGTACTCTCGCTCTCACAGGCGGCACACTCAACGCCTTTGGTGACATCGTCGCTCAGTTCTCTCACAATGCTGTGCGCAGAATCTCCACCCTGCGATATTCTTGTCGCTCACCCCTGTCTTTGTCCCAGCATGCACAAGATCACCAGCATCGGCCACGGTGGGACTCCGCACGCACCCTCCGCTTCTTCTGCTTCGGTGTCGGCATAAGTATGTACTCTGCCTTCCTCTCCAGGAGTAAACCTTGAACCCGCTGCTTCTGAGGCCCCCTACTGGGCAGGTGGAACATTTTCCTCGAGCGTAGGTTTCCTCTTCGCAGGCGGCGCACCCACAGAGTCAGCTTCAGGGCCTTATCGAAAAGAGTTGCTGCAGATCAGTTCATCATGTGAGTTTACTCCTGCGATCCACCCCGTTGTCGCTACCATCTGATCATTGCACTTGTCCAGGGCGCCGCTAGGCGTATGTCCCTCGAGTTCCTTTGCATGCCAGTTTCTAATCCTCTCACTTTCATAGCTCGCAATATTTATTGGTTCCATTGGTATCATGGAGGGCCGAACCCAAAATCAAATTCGGGACAAATATGCTGATATGTACAACACTGCTTTACTAACCAATTGGAAAGTCTGGCCATTAGCACAGGTACGCTTTTCGGACATCTCGTTGCGTTGAATCTGACACCGCCATAGTTGATAAATTTCCGATTTATGCCTTTACCGTATAGAATACCATTTCAGTCTGCATGTGGTGTATTCTGGACGCTTTACCTCTCCATTCTTAATGCCAAGTAGGCTTTCCACTTGATCGCCATACGATTCATCTCAAACAATTCATTCCCAGGGAAGATGAAAAACAAGATAGAGAAGCCGCGGTGCGGTAAACGCTGCACTGTGTATCCAGACTCGTTCAGTTTAATTTTTTTGGTTTTTCAACGTACCACCCTAGATACCTCCAATTTTCCGCTAGTGTAGCTTAGATTTTTGGTCCCTTTCCCTTCCATGCATTTTTAGGGTTTATTTTTATCAGTGCTAGTAGGGTTTTCCAAGCAAGACACTGATACACGTATTCCTATTGCCAAGGCCTTACTTCCCATCATGTCTGCCCATACTTGGGTTTAAAGAAGGCAGGTGGAAGTTTCGATAGCACATCCACCAGGGGTCTCTCCACTAAGACCATCTCTCCAGGGCCGACAAAATCCAACGCGAGAATCGGGCGATAGTGTGTAACCATCCGCAAATTTTGAAGGTCTGGACGTGGAGCGAGGGTCGGTGTGCCCTGATGCTCTTGTGTGGGATGCCTTGCCTCGGATTTGCGACGCTTTCGTGGCTCTGTATACTTTCCGAGCCAGTCAAGCTTGAGTTTACATAGCCAGGAAGAGCCCCAGAAGATGGCTTCTTTTTGAGAGAACGTGGTAGAATGTGGTCCAGATTTTTTTTGCGAGAGGTCGGTCATCTCGAGGTCACCGTTCACCAGAGTCGGACCTGGCTCAAAAATGACGCCCAGCACAGGATCTGGTGTGTTGAACAGTTGTTTTGGGATGCGTGAATTGAGGTCGTGTGCCCATACAGGGACTTCACTACGTTCGACATCAAAGACGTGAATAGTGTTGTTCGGGAGAATGATCATAAGGATATGTGGCTTCTCCGGGGTGAAGGTGAGTACGTTTGGTGGGTGGGGTAACGAGGGTAAAGCCCCGTGGTACTGCAGACGTAGATTAGCTGGCACTATTCGATAGCACAAAAACCCCACCATACCTGGATCGAGTCAAGGTTGAACACGGACGTCCGACAGAGTTCATCCGAAGTCGCGAGCCATTGCCCATCGGGGCTTACAGCCATGCGTACCACAGATGGTGGACCATCCGATTGAGGTAGCCCGCCCTCGTCATCATCCTGCACTTGACTTCGACTCGATCCACGAACTAGCCGACCACCGCTAAGGGAGGTTAGTTTTCTGTGCTGGTCGAATCGTCTCAAAACGGTGGGTTCCTCGGTGCTCAGGTCAATTATGAGAATGAAAGATGTCGATACTGATGCTAAGACCATTTTACTTGAATCGGGTGTGAAGATAAAGTAACTCCCGCCGGTCGAGCGGGATCCTTTAGAGCTCGAAATGGATATGTGTGCCTCTAGCACAGCGGTTAGTGAGCGAATCCGCCTTGGCTGCATTTCCCCTGTGGGCTGACGGAGGCATCGGGCTTGAGCGCTTTTCTCGCATTACGTGAATGTAGACTCACTGTCTTACACAGTTCGAAAAGCTTCGTTTCGTACAAATCCGAAACAACAAGCCACCGTCCGTCGTCCGAAAGAGCGCTTGCCATGAGGTTCGTCTGTACAATGAATTCCATCTCGAGCATACTTTCCCAGCTCACCCTCAACTCGGGGTCTGTGGAATTATCCCTGCCGTCGATCACCATCGCTGTGCTCGGGATGTTGAGCACACGCCAGATATTCAACCCAGTCTCGTGCATGTACGACACAAGCCTTGCGCTTCTGGCAACGGAAACAGCAGAAAAATATGGAACCCGCCGATAGTATGAGTCTTCGAACGTGGTCACGACACTCGTTGCTAGTGGATTAATGATCCGTGCTGCCACGGTGGATGTTGTCATACTCGCAGGTAGACAAGGCGTCAGGACGACGGACATGTCAAGGCCGCCGGATACGAGAACAGGCGCTATAAACGGAACGCCAGAAGCGGATTTTCGTCTGTAGACGGGTGGAAGCGGGCTGTAAGGTGGCCACATTGCCAGCGAACGTACATCGTGCGAATGCATTCGTCGCGAGGCTGATTGGATCCATCGATTCGCGGAGGGGCTCATTGTTGATGACGAGGAACCTGATGTAGATGAAACAGAGGTAAATTGGACTATTTTCTGGTCAACACCCGATGTGAAGACAGTTGTTCCGTCTGGTCCAATCGTGAGACAGAGGACATCTGCGCCGTGCGCAGCGAAGCTGTGAGTTTGAGTGCATGTCATTGGATCCCAAAACTTGACGATACCCAGCGAATCGCCAGATATAATCGTTCCATCGCTACCATCGGTTTAGTTCATACGAATTGCAGGACAGACGGAAAGGACCTCACGCAAGTATTCCGACCGTCCAGACAAGCGTCCTATCTCCTTTTATCTTGTCGGTGCCCATGCGGTCCGTTGACCGCCCGGTGCTGATATCCCATTTCCGCAAGCTGCTATCAGAGCCCCCAGTTACAAGCCACGAATCAGTCCACTCATGCTCCTCGTCTTCGCTATCATCTTCACTTTCCTCCCGGCCATTGCGTTGGCTTGCAGAGCCATTCACTTTTGGCTTTGGTTGTTGGGGTACTGGAGGGCCCCATGCAATGCTGAGGATACGGCATTTGACGTGATCGAAGCGACGGAAGTGCTGGAGTGTGTCGCCCGAGAGAGAAAGCAGTCGAACGCGACCATCTTCACAGCCCAATGCCAACAACGTTGAGGCGGAGTTCGGTGCCATGCTCCATATGGAGCCTCCCTGAGAGCTTATTGTCCTCTATAGTCACTGAGTCGAGCCGAATAGCTATCCGATACGAGAGCGACACACCCTGATGGTATTTCTTGCCATGTCCCACTCCAAGAGTTCGCTCCCCCCACCTGAGCTAAACAGACGAAGATCTGAGAGGGAAGGAACCATGTCCGAGGGGAATATGTCTGGATATCTTATGGTCAATGCCAGGGAGTCGACTTTTGATGGGTAGGGTCCAGGGAGAGTCTGTGGTCGATGGATCTGAGTAAGGACGATGATGGAGTAAGTAACCGACCTTGCGACGGTGCCAAGCCTGCGAGGCTTGTGACTCGCCGAGTTCTCCTGTCCATTCAAGCAAGTCTATGTTCCCATTCGCGTGACCGACGACAAGGGTTCCGAATGCTAAACCGCGATCGCGACCGGATTCACGCTGCTTGCCCGCTGCATTTGTTGCGAGGGAGGGCAGCGGCAAGGGGGGGAATGCGAGGGCAGTTATCGGGGAAGGGGAGGCGTCGACAAACCTGCATCGGTGAAGTGCAAGGGGAGGTGAACCGTCTGACATGGCTTTTATAGTGAGCAATCCTTTCCGCAACTTTTTTGATATGAGTCCATCCATGGTCACGTGAGCATATATATTTTCGCGCAGTGCCCGCGTCAGCTCAAGTTCAGCTCAAATGTCCATGTTCGGTCGTACCCCTGCTACGCCCTCGGGAGGCGTCAATCATGAGCGCATCGAGATGGCTATCAACGAGTTAGTTCATCGCCCCCGTCATTGCCGTTTATTGACTCTCTCCAGGATTGATATGGTCTCCGATGTCTTCAACCGCATTGTCGCGTAGGTTCAGCCAACTGACACGTATGCATTCCTACTCAGCACCGTATAGGTCATGTCACACCAAGTGCATCAGTCCACGCTATGCTGAGGGTGACCTTAACAAGGGGGAGAGTGTCTGCATAGACCGATGTGTTGCAAAGTTTTTCGAGGTCAACAAAAAGGTTGGCGAGAAAATGCAGAGCGCAGGAGCCAATGCCCAGGCAACCGGAGCCACCTCCTTCGGGCTCTGAGAAGGTGTGTTTGACGAACTTGCCATTATCAATTTCACACTTTGACAGATGAATCCTCGCCCATTCCACAGTGAGCCCCGTCCCAATTCACACTAGACTAGACATACAAACACGGGGTATACTACCCATCAGCTGGCGAAGCTGGGGAAGCACTCAGCTAGCGTCTTAGAGTGCTTGTTCTGAGCATGCTCCTCTAATCTGCAATGCACCCGTGTAAATTAATGACTCACTGATCATCGTAAAACTCACGCTGGAGCCCGTGTCGTTAACAACTGTAATAAGAAAATCCCATCAGCGACGTCGATTGGCAGATTTGTGTAATGGGGCGCACAAAGGTCTGTTTGCAGGTTGCGCAGATGATGTTTTTGGCAGCTTCATTGACCTTGTTGCGACTGGTTGGACCCTTGTCTGCATGCTTGCTCGCATTCCGTTCACGCTTTTGAGCAGCTTTAGCACCCTATCATCGATCGGTCGCATGTGAGTATCCAGTGTAATGTTTTTGAGATTCTACGCACGTTACCCATCGAAGAGGAAGAAGAAGAAAAAGGCGCTGCTCTTGAGGCTCATGCCAGATTCCGCAAGGCCACACACACAGTGACCCACCCTTATGTAATCTCGATAAGATAAGATGAGTCTCTCGTCCAGTATGCGTCCGCCCGTGCAAGGAAAAATCGCAACCACCAAGCTTGAAGTGTACAACCGGTGGGGCAGCCAAGTTCTTGAACCATTAGATCGGTGCGAGGGTTCGCTAAACCACAGAAATGTCAGCACTCATGATCCGATTTCTCATAGCCCGATAATCCACTGTTTCCTCTCAGCGTCGATGGATCCAAAGCTGCAAGCGATCATTGAACAGGTCAAGGTCGATGTTCTAACTCCAACTCAGGAGGCAGACAACGAAACACAGCTTAGAGAAGTGTCCAGGAGCTTCGTTAGTGAGATTGTCTCATATCCTTCCCGTGCCTTCTCCCATCGTGATAAGCCGATACAATCACAGGTAGGGAAAAGTCAGGATACCATGCATGGGAACCCGTGCTCAAGCAACCGCTTATTCAGTACCGACCAAGGCGATGTACGAGTACGCTGTACGAGCATCAATTGGAGATGCCGTCTTTCACGAACCTTGCACCTCTGCCATTGAGAACCACATGGCACAACTCACCGGAAAGGAAGACGCGCTCTTTGTGTCTAGCGGGACACTCAGTAACCAATTAGCAATACGAACACACTTGTGCCAGCCACCTTTTTCAATCATCACTGATGTCCGAAGTCATATCAATGAGTATGTCACGGTACCCTTGCATCCTCAAGTCGTGTTGACCGTACGAGACATTTTTAGATACGAAGCAGGAGGTGCCGCCATGCACTCAGGAGCTTATCCGATCCCCGTTACACCCTCGAACGGTCTGTTTCTGCCCAATATGAGCCTTGGTTTTGTACTGATCACTTAAAAGGTCACCACTTAACTGTGGAGGATGTAAAGGCCAAGGCCGTGTTAGAGTCCGATATCCACGTGTAGGTACCTCCTTCACCCAGATAACTGTTGATTTGTTATCAACTAGTGCGCCAACCTATCTCATCTGTCTCGAGAATACCCTGAACGGCACGATCTTCCCCCAAAACGATATCATCAAAATTTCAAGGTTCGCTCGTGACAACAATATTCTGATGCATCTTGATGGTGCCCGTCTTTGGCATGTAGCTGTTGAGACAAAGATGTCATTATCAGTGCTCTGTGCTCCTTTTGACTCGGCTAGCCTTTGCCTCAGCAAAGGTCTTGGTGCTCCAGTCGGAACATGCCTCGTTGGGTCAAAGGTGTTCATCAACAAAGCTCGCTGGTTCCGCAAAGCTTTCGGAGGGGGGATGCGACAAACTGGAATTCTCGCGGCTTCCGCAGCTTACGCACTTAGCCATAACTTCCCGCAATTACCCCGCGTACATGGACTAGCTAGACGCCTTCAACGGGGGCTGGAGGAGCTAGGGGTTGGTATATTATGCCCAGCGGAAACGTGCATGGTAAACAAAACGTTCTCTACACCATAAGCCTCGCTTAGGAATTTGTGCAGGTCTTTTTCGACCCTTCTACCATTGGTGTTGAATATGGGGAGGTAGTAAACCGTGCTGCTGCTCTTCCAGATCCTATTGCACTGAGCGACTCACGGCTTGTGGTACATATTCAAACGTCGAGCGAAGCCATTGATGCCTTGTTGCAACTTATCAGTGAGCTGAGGGACGAGAAGATAAAGGAAGGGTTTGTACCGTCTACTGCCCAGTAGAACTAGTATTTACTTGAATTCAGTTGCCGCGAATATTATGCGATGTAGGTCACGTGCTCCACGCGACCAATGGGTTAAACAGTACAGGCACCGGTCGAGGACAGCGTGGAGCCCGATCTGTTCAAAGGACACTCCCAGGACGTACGCGAGCCATGTCCAAGTCAGAAAGAGAGGATGTTATTGCAAGTCTTGTATGTTGCCCAACCCCTGCCGTGTTTTAGCGCTGACTGCATCCAGGCTACGAGACTCTTCTCAGCCTTGCTCGACGACCTTGTGATGGATACTGCCCTCCAAGGCCATCACGAAATCGCGCGGAGTCGAGCGCCGTGTCAAATATGTCGTACACGGTGAGCTTACTCCATTACCACACGTCAGTCGACTCTTCATACCCTCCCAGCTGTTGTACAGGTGGGGTCTGTTGCACGGCACTGCTCGTCCAATTTGGTTAACCACCATATCTTGGAACCCAATTCGTATAGTTCATGGAAGCAGTGGACACGCGTTATCGCAGTTGCAGGACGCAGGGAGTGTCGAAGCATCATCGTCAGCACCGGGCAAGACTCTCCTAAATACCGGAACGAGTACACCAACGACTGTCAAGGATGGCAACATATTTTTCGAATGTACGGTGTGTAAACGTCAGGTCTGTTCAATCTCCACTACGTCGCCCCTTGTCACAATGCCCATTGTCGTCCCAAGATCGCTTCAAACAGATATGCTCCTCATCTCAGTTCATGTATGGGCATTGGAACTGGTGTACGACGTGGGGCAGCACGTGCTACAAATCTCAAAACAAAGTATGACGTCAATAAAATTCTACTGTGTTGGCGGACCAACCGTTTTCAGGATCCCAATTGACTCTGGGCGGTCGACATCGCCGTATCTTGGCTCGGAGAATGGTAACATCTCGGACGACAACTCCAACGGGAAAACAAAAGCAAAATCCAAGGGTAAACTTGCTGGTATCTGCTACTCTCCAAGAGCCAGATGTATCATCTCATTGTGTCATAGATGAAGCGGATTTCAATATCAAGCGTAAAAGGGTGGGTCATTTTGTCACGGTATGCTCTTCCCATGATTCTACTATTCACATACGAAAGCAGCCGGGTTCACCACAAACATCTCCAGTCAAGAAGCCAAAGAAACAGAAGACGACTGGTACGTTGCCGCATTGGTGTGTTCGCTGCCGGATGTTGACGTGACCAGGGTCCCCTGTTTCTCGACTAAAGGCAGGGCTGGACGGCCTTGCGAATCAGGTTTGCTTCTCTCGGTTGTTTAGTTGTCTCTTCATGTTGTAGCCTCTCCAGGTCCCTTCCTCACAGTCCAAGGTCCCCTCCAAGCTGCGATCGTCGTCGATGGTCTCGTTTTTGGACAGAGAACGGTCTTCCACGCCTGGATCCCAATCCTCCGTTGGTACGCCCGTTGGTGGTTCTGCCACGGCTGCCATCCCAGCCAAGAGTCCCGCTGGGACAGGTCCGCCAAAACGCGGACGCCCGAAAGGCAGCAAGACGGGGATGGGCAGGGGTGCATTAGCGGCACAGACGAAGCGTCCGAGTCCGCCTCGGCCCCCACCACCGCCGGTGCGGATCGAGCCAGACTATCTGATTGGTGTGTGGGACGACTGCGCGATTATGAGCGAGGCTGACATGACATGACGGCTAGATGTAGAAGGCGAAGAAACGGGATCTTCGACAGATACGGATGGATCTTGATATGCTTGCTGTAGTGTACAGGATACGATGTGTAGTTAGGCGAAGTCTCCCACGTCCACACACAAAGCGGGTCAAACATCTTTGAGCACAGTCAGTGCTGAGTGACTCTCGACGTTGAAACTTTCCGTTCCTTCCACGCTCGCAGGACGACTCTTTCCCTCACGCTCTTTCTTCTTTTCCAGATGGCTCACCCCCTCACGAATCTTGGTGACCGCTCCACAGACTACCTCACAAACCACTATAACAACCACCCTCGCCCGGACGACGTCAAGTCTTCATACGACGACCTCATTGATCAATACGCAGAGCCGTACTCGAGGATATCCCGCCATCAGACCTTCAAGGTTCAAACCACCCCCATCGATGACTCTGAATCCCGAGACCCATCCTATTCCCTCGACTGCAAATCCCCGTTTCCCAGTGGCAAGTCCCATGATGAGGCAGAAGACCCTCCCGGCCTCCCTCAGAGCTATCCACCAAGGGCCAGACAAGAAAAGTTGGACGATCACAGGAAATGGTGGCAGCACGTGAGCGCCCGCCCATTCTCTTCTCAAAAAACCATCTTCTCATGCCTCAAAGGTTCTCCCTGACTCTTGGGCATGCCGCCTCTTCGTGATAACTGTCCTTGTCGAGACGACGATAGATCTCGCTATCGAGAGTGATCTTCTCGTTCGGTTGCAGGATTCTGGAAGTATCAAAATGCCTGTATACCTCAGCGTATTTGCACTAGCACAGTATGTATCTCCATTCCATCCTCGTCCATGTTTTGATATCCGGCGCAGCGTATTTCAATTCGTTCTCGCCGTGGATGCAGTGTACGCCCGAAATACCCTGCAATTCATCTGTCTCATGTCAGTTGGTTTGGAAGGACTGCCGCACCTTTCTGATATTTTGTCATAGATTGTTTAATCTTCTTTTCCTCCTCTACGCTATCATACAAATCGGAGAAATCCAAAACTCGACGACAACCTCAGCAGGCGTTATCCACATACCAGTTAGCATCCTTACGAACATCATTCCAGCGGTCATTTCCGCCGCGGAGATATCTTACATTGCCCTCGGGTGGAAAATCTACAACGAGTTCGGGTGGAAGGTGTACAAATTCCTTGGCGCCGACCGTCGCATCAAGAAAATGTATGCTAGCTATCAGATTTTCCATTGTCTCATCAAGTTCGATCTCTTCTTTTGGGTCGGTTTCTGTGTCCAGTTCCTCTGGCTAGTCCTCTCGAACACCGACTGGGAATACTATGTTACTTGGGCAGCTCTGCCCTTGTCCATCGTTCTTATTGTCGAAGGTCACTTGGCAGCGCGCCATGAGAACAGGTGGATGATGGCAACATTTATGGCAGGATGCATAGGAGCATTGGTTTACTTCATCTACAAAGCAAGCTGGCTCTCTTTTCTTCTCTTTCCTCCATGTTGACCTGTCGATAGACATACAAACTGTTGAAGTATCGCGACTCGGACTACGCTCAAGTGTGGCATTCGCTTACCACTTTCTGTGAGCTTCATCTTGTTCCCTGTCATCCGGATGGTCCACGCTAAATATACATCCGAACAGCTGCGATTGCGATTTTGCTCCTGCTTATAACCATCATTTTCACGGCGATTGTGATGCGGAATTTCGGCAGGGGACTCAAAGACTCGAGTAAGAGGTGACTATAATTTCATGTTTTAACAACTAATCATTTGTCTGCAAGTTGCGAGAAACAAGGCGCAAGCCCGCGGAAATGGGTCTAAGCAAGTCCATGGCAGACCTATGAGCATGAACCCGAACCGGATGAGCATTGACTGAAAGCGCACTTTGTCGGATAATTGGACTTGTACTATTTCGCGCTGTTTGCCATCTTATTGACTCAGTATGGTGGACGTTTCACCCACATCCCTTCAACCTCTTTGCATCCTATTACCCGCGTATCTAGATTTGCGTCCAGTCTCTGCGGTTTTCCCGGCTCTATTTTCTTGACTTATACCTATACGTATTATTTACATGCACGCCTGATATGTGGCTGGACTTAATATCCGCATGCTTGTTACAGTTCGATCGAATTCGGATGAGTCTGCACGAGAACTGCGGTCACGGTGATACGTGGAAGTGAACTTGAACTTGCGGCCCAACAAGATACATATCTTTGTATATCCATTCACCATCTGAGACGTACAGCTGGTTTTACATCTTCTCGGAATGTCCCAACGGTGAGGACTCTTGCCCAGAACATTGCCCGGGGTGACTGTAATGGACTGAAATTTCCCCAAAGATTCCGTGCACCAAATTCGCTGCGTGATCGCTCCGCTCTGCTTGGCGGCTTGACACCCCCTGCCTCGGGACGCTCGTCTCCGTTTGAACTTCCACTTCACGCACCGCCGGGGCACCGCTACGCTGATGATCTGGAGGGCCAGAACGATGAACAACTTGAGGGCTTGTCTGCCAAAGTCAAGATGCTGAAAGATGTACGTGGTCTCGTGCGGCAGCGTCTCTGTTCGTGGTCGGTACTCATCCGGTTTACCCACCAAAGATAACGATTGGTATTGGGAACGAAGTCCGGGAGTCGACTGTTCAGCTCAGTCAGATGGTACGCTCATTTATTTCCGTCCTCTCAGTTCTTTGGCTAAGTTGCTGCTACTAGAATGACGCGTTTGCGGAGACGTCAGGTATCCTCGCAGGGACCTTCCGCCGAATGAACAACATGGCAGAGCGGCAAGGCTGTCGATGGTTATGGTACATCATATTCCTAGTCTTCGTCTTCTGGTTCTTTATCATTGTATGGTGGTTTCGACGATGAGAACACGAGCTCCGACACCATGATGAACGTTTGACCTCTTATGCTCTTATCGTGATCCAATACCGCTGTCATTATAGCTGAAAAAACAATGCTTTGAATACCAGAGATAAATCTCAGCAGACTCCAACACCACGGACGAGTAAAGTGGCAACACTATGGGACATCAAGAAACTTGGCCTGTCCAATCTCCCAAATCATTCGTCTCCGGAGATAAGCCATATCTCGCTGCGAGAAATTAAATGTCTCTTCCCCTCGGGACAATGCCTCCAAGAATTGGCACGTAAAGACGCCACAGTCGTAGCCGTTTTCCTGTTGTGGGGTATCCTGTAAAGGGAACAAATGAGCTCACATATCTCTGCGCGCACAGGTATCCTAACATCTGGGACATAGTTTACCCAACCCGTAAAATCAAATGGTTTCTTCTTCTTATTCTGATGTTCGAGGTCAAGGTAGTGACGAAGATTCTGTCAATGGGATTGAGATGTACCATTCGAAATGGAAAACAAGGCACTCAACCTTGAATACTTGATGTCGGTCGAGGTTCATGCTGTCGTATGACTCTATCCGTTTGCGACGAAAGTTAATGGCGGCACCACTCCAATGAGAATTGTTATGATTGATGGGAACAAGGATGACATCTTTTGAAAAGATGTCGAACTAAGAAAATGTTAGAAAGCCAGGCGGAATATTGAAAAGTAGTCGCACCTTCTTGGTCCATTTTGCAAGCCTTGCCCGCTCATAGCCCTCACCGTGCAACTTGGACCAGAAGAAGGTATTGAAGTAATGTACATTCAAGGGTTTCCTTCTTCCATTTGCTCCAGGGTTCTTTTTACAGGCCTCTGAGCGCTCAAGGACCATCGCACCGTAAAAGTTGATAAGCTCATCATTTAGCCATTGGCATGGAAGTAGACGGGAGAGGTCCTTGTCATAAACCTGTTCCCGTGCTATCTTCGAGATGACCCCTTGCTTGGCCAGGAGGTCGTCTACACATCTGTCGATTTCCGGAGGTAGCGACTTGGGAAGAGAAGGGCGGAAACGCTGTTCTATTTCCTCATCCTTCCTGCGTGCTTCTTGACGAAGTCGGTCGTGGGTCGAGAAGGGCTTCGTCGGCGGACTATGTTGGGGTAAAATAATAAAAGTCAGCGTCATCGTCGCTGACGCGCAGTAGTCCCATGACGAACCTTGCCAGTGTCCGCAGCAACTTCTTCTTTGCATTTTCCAAGAAGGGAACGTCCGCATACTAAAAAATCATAAGAATAATAACCATTGTGTATACTCAAATGGCGTACACCGGAGAACGAATGACGGTGCGACAAGCTGGGTGTATCTTCCTTCAGGCGCAGGTCTGTCAGAGACGCCGAGGCTCGAATGAAATATGAACACGAGATGTGTGTCACAGGTAATTTGTGATACGTACGCGACAGGGTGTCACGATCGTTCAAATGCTCGAGTCGAGCTTGGTAATCCATATACGCTAGCAAAACAGGTCAACACTCGAGCAGCTGAGGGAAATGTGTACTTTACATTTGAAGTCCTCCAAATCTGACTTGTATCCTGACAAAAATGATGGTAAGACAAACAAAAGACTCAAAGGCGTGTGCAGTACCACTTGCTCGCCTGAGGTCGAACAGTTCTGTCATCACGGCTTCTCTATCTTTCATTCTATCCTCTTTCACTTTGGCTTTGTGCTACGTTACACGGGAATGAACAGGTGAGTCTAGAGTGACAGTATCCTGCAGACATGGCGATGCACACCTTTCGAGCATAAATGTGCTCTTTACTTTTTCTCTGATTTAAAATGTTGTTTATCTCTTCCGCCCTTCGGTACTGATATACGGAACCGGCCAGAAGATCATCCCCCGTCTGATGGTGAGGCAAGGCGGTTGAGTGAGAGACAGATGTGAACCCAGTCGTGGATGTTGATTGTAGTGAGCTGCCAGAATCATGAGTGGAATTGAGGGGAGTTTGCATGGAATATTGATCGGACTGGAGAGAGGATGGAAGTCTCGTTCGAATCTGATGGTCGTGATGATAGAATTCGTTTGGTATCGGTGGACGAGGAGGTGGGAGCAAACGTTGCAGTCGGGGTGGATGGTTCGGCAAGCTTGTTGACGGAGATGCACGCGATCCCAAAACCATTAATGTGTCTGAGACGAGTTTGACGGCCTCGCGTCCTAGCTGGTACCAACGAGCAGGCAGGCGGGTATGTGCAGTGAGCCCACCAGGAGTACCCCGAGTGGTTTGTTCAACGCGTGGATGCTTCGGTTGTCTGGTCGGGAGAAGGGGATCAGATGCCTCTCTTTTGCGAGCGTTGAGCATGGAGGGGGAAAGCGTTTGCTTGCGTGGCGTCGACGCCGGTGACAGTCTTTCCCAGAATGTAGTAGAAATCAACTCAACTCGATCCTTCGCCGCCAAGTGGCACTTCCTTGTGCGCTTTCCCACGGCACATTGCCTCTATCTCAATCCCGAGGCGACTAAGTTTCACACAGCCCGCTTGGCTCAGTTGGTTAGAGCGCAGGTCTCATATCGAAAATATGAGTAACTTCGTAGTTATGCAATCCTGAGGTCGCAAGTTCGAACCTTGCAGCGGGCAGATTTTTTTTTTGTAATTGGCTCAATCGTGCAATAATGTCCGAGCTAACTCTAGCCTATCAGCTAAATGGCCGATGCTATGTAAAGCTGTCCTAGACAATATATCTCGGTCAATCACTTCAGTGCGGCCTTTGTTGGATGATAGGACAATACCAGTACAGGCACCCAATCAGAACTTGGTGTTTTGTTGTGAAAATATTAAATGTATAGGCAACTTACTTTTTAGTAAGCAACATCAGGCAATGCTTTGCAGTCAACAGCACCGTTGTAAGACAGACGGAGACCTTGTATTGTGATGGCCTCAAATCCATCCCTCCGTGATCTATATAACCCTCCGTCGACTCAATGGGCATTCATTCCACCGCCTTTGTCAAGTGTCCCGACACAATCTGCCACCAACGCCTCATCCACATCCTATCAATGGACCACACGTCCTGCTCCAAGTTCCGTATTCGACCTTTCTCCTTCCTTGAACATTGGCGAGCCTTCGTCACTCGACATGTCCCTCCTCTTCCGCTCATTGGTAGCTTCGGCCTTACTGCAGTACTGCAGTACTGCCATGGCAATGCCATTGGAGGTTGGAAAGTTACTTCTCCAGGTCCAGTGGGTCCCGAAGGATGCCTTCACCCAAGAACTTGAGGAGGAAGCAGAAGAAGAGACGGAAACGGTGGGTACAATCCTGTTCCGACATTTAATCAGTTGACGCGTCCCATAGCTTAGTGAAGCAACAGACGAAGAGGAGTCATACTTTGTCGAACCCGGTACTGTTCCGACTCGCTATCCAGCTCCAAAACTTGTAGACGACAGGGGGTATATGATTAGGACATCTGTTATGGAAGATGGGACGCGCCCAGAGTATATCATTCCGGTTGGCAGCGCTAGCACCTCGTGGGGTATGATCCAACGGCTCGTTGGTTTTCATGGTGAAGGATGGCTGTCACTATGGAAAGGTAATGGTCGCTCAAAGTCATGGAATGGTTGCTGAGTTCATTTTTTAGGTCTGCTCACGTCATGTATTCACGACGTTGCTTTTGCGAATCTACAGCCGCTCGCTGACAGCGTCTTAAATTCGCTGTTCCTCTCGTCGCAGGGTGGATTCTACCGGCCGTCACCGTTGCTACCGGTAGCTTCACACGTTCTGACTGGCTTTCTGTTGTCACCTCTTGATCTCGTCCGCACGCGCCTGATCGCCCAGTCGTCGATACCACGGTACAAGACATATAAAGGCCCTATCCACGCTCTCTCCGACATTCTAGCGAATGAGGGTGGTCTGAGGGGTGTTTACTTGCACCCTCATCTCCTGATACCGACCATACTTGAAACCGGGCTCCGCTCATTTATACACGTTACATTGCCCGCAGCTATTGCTCCACGACTGTGGCTTGGTCCATACGTTGCAGCAGACACGCACCCCGTTGCGTGGGCGTTCGCGCAAGTTCTTGCGGGATGTGCGAGTCTGTTAGTGACCTTGCCAGTTGAGACGGTTCGCCGAAGGCTGCAAATTCAGACGCGCGGGACGGCAAAGCCACTGCGTACCTGCGTGGAAACAAGACCCGTGCCCTACAACGGTATTGTTGATACACTGTGGCACATCTTGACAGAAGAGAGGTCAGATTTGCCAATTAAGCGTCCGCGGAGGAAACGCACGGCTGAGAAGGAGAAGAGTCAGGGAGAAGAAGAAGAGGGGGGCGGACAGAGTTGGCTGGGGCAGACTGGTGTCGGACAGTTGTACAGGGGACTGGGGATGCGCATTGCGGCAAGTGTCATCGTTTTCCTGCTCGTCGTCGTCGGTGGCGGCGAGGACGTCGAGGGCGGATGGGCGGAGCTGTGAGGACAGCATTCGGAGAATGACCAGGTCATCACCTCCATAAGGAAATTTGCCGAGACGGATGTATCCTTGCTACGTAGCATAATAAACGTTACAGTAAAGATAGTAATTCTACCTCTGTCCTGGTTAAGCACGTTGTCTGTCCCCTACTTTAGTCTTAGCCTACGTCCCCCTTCCTCTCCTTCTTCGTTTCATCTCGCCACCCACCATGGCGACCAGCACTCCTCAACACGAGGCTGCACAACACCAGAGTACCCAGGAACGCGTCACGCCTGACCAACTATACGACATACTCGCCAGTGACGCCTCTAAAGGGGCTGCTGTCCACTCGTTCAGTCCAGAAGCATCACCCCAAGCAAAGGCTGCAGCGGCCAGTGAGGGGCTCAAGAACATCGTCCCACACGCCGTTACAGACACCGAACCAATCAACGCGAGAGGTGTGTTGGCATACAGTGTTCCTCTCTCCGGAGCTGGCTAAAACACGCGCTCGCTCAGAAGTCTCAGTGGGCACTCAAGGCGGGCACATCTTACCAACAATCGTTGTCCATGATGCCAAAGAAGCGACAATGGAGGAACTTGAGCACCCAATCCCGCCTACGCCAGGTGGCTACCCGTTAGGCCTTGTCCCCGTTGTCCCCCACTGGTATAAAGTTGGATGGCGTGCCGTCGCCAATATAGATGCCCCTCCCCTTGAAGAGGGAGAAGAGAAAGACAAGTCTATCCTTGGACTTTTTTTGAGCGAACAATTCTACGGTGCCTGGTACCATAACGCCGCACTGATTTTCTTCGTGTGTCTTGCACTTTTTCTTCCTCGCTTTGTCTAACGCGATTTTTTAGGCTGTATTTGCGTCTCACTTCCTGACACGCTTCAACCTTGGATGGGGATGGTTGTTCATCCTCCTTGCGATCTGTAACACGTACTACGTCAACTCCATGACGCGCGTTCGCCGCCGTGCCCGCGATGATATTCAGCGCGAGCTTGTGAAAACACGGTTGGCCTCCGAGCATGAGAGCGCTGAATGGTTGAACCATTTTCTCGATCGTTTCTGGCTCATCTACGAACCCGTACTTTCCGCTTCAATGGTGGCCTCCGTTGATCAAGTCCTCAGCACAAGCACACCCACGTTTCTGGATTCCTTGCGCCTCAGTACTTTCACTCTTGGTACAAAAGCCCCACGAATCCAGAAAATCAGGACCTTCCCAAACACGGAGGACGACATCGTTTTGATGGACTGGGGAATCTCGTTCACTCCCAACGATGTGTCTGATCTGACTCCTCGCCAAGCAGCACGGAAGGTCAATCCTAAAATAGTGTTGTCCGTGAGGATTGGAAAAGGTCTAGCAACTGCCGCCATGCCCATCCTAATCGAAGATATCAGCTTCAGCGGTCTTATGAGGGTCAAATTGAAGCTAGTGTCTAATTTCCCTCATATACAAGTTATGGATCTCAGCTTCTTGGAGAGGCCTGTTTTCGACTTCGTCCTCAAGCCAGTTGGTGGTGAAACATTTGGTTTTGATATCGCTCATGTCGGTACATCCTGGACAGCTTTCTTCAACTACTGATCCCTCATGATAGATTCCCGGACTCTCGGACTTCATCCGTGAAATGGTCCATGCAAGTATTGGTCCTATGATGTACGAGCCGAACGTTTTCACGCTCAATTTGGAGCAATTATTGTCCGGCGCTCCCCTGGATGCGGCAGTTGGGGTAATCCAAGTAACCGTGCATGCCGCTCGAGGACTCAAGTACAGTCAGATCGGCGGAGGGTCACCAGATCCATTTGTCAGTATCAGTATCAATAACCGTCAGGAGCTTGCAAGGACCAAATATAGGAAATCGACGTTGGTACTTTTTCCTTGTCTTTTTTATTACCCCACTGATCGTTGCGCAGGTACAACCCGACTTGGACGGAGACAAAGTTTATTCTCGTCATTTCTTTACAAGAACAGCTGGTGCTCACCGTGTTGGATTACAACGAGCGCAGGAAAGACACGCCCCTTGGTGCTGCCATATTTGATATGAACAAGCTCCTTGAAGATGCTACTTTCGAAGGTGTTGAACTGCCGATCCTAAGGGATGGAAAGGACCGTGGACAGATTCGATTCGACGTCTCTTATTATCCTGTACTCAAGCCCCAGACGGTTGACGGCCAGGAGCGATTACCGGAAACGGGTTTGTACAAAAGTCCTCACCTAAATCGTCCAACTCACTCCCCTTTCAGACGTTGGCATTGTTCGTTTGACTCTTCATCAAGCTAAGGATCTTGACGCATCGAAGTCGCTTTCCGGAGATCTGAATCCTTTCGTGAAAGTCTATATTGACTCCGATACTTCCCCTGTTCATAAATCGCAAATCATCAAGCACACGAACAGTCCAGTTTGGGAGTCTAGCACCGAATTTCTGTGCTCGGATATGCATTCTTCGGTGATTACGGTCAAAGTCGTAGACGATCGAGACTTCTTGAAGGATCCCGTGGTTGGGTACATGTCTGTGCGGGTCGGGGACCTGCTTACAGCGGAAACATCGGAGGGACGAGACTGGTGGCCCCTGAGCAAGGCTGGCAAGATTAGGATTAGTACACAATGGAAGCCGCTGCAAATGGCAGGTGTTCTCAGTGGGGTTTCTCAATATGTCCCACCCATCGGTGTTGTGAGACTTTGGCTCCAGAAAGCAACAAATGTCAAGTGGGTCGTTTGTATCATCGTGAAGAAAATAGCCTGACTTTATTTAAAGAAATGTAGAGGCTGCCCTTGGTGGCAAGGTCGGTCCATCGAAATATTGCTGGGGTAGGGAGTCTAACATTCTATTCCAGAGTGATCCCTATGTTCGAGTTCTGGTCAACAACGTCATTCAGGGTCGAACGGAGGTTATCAACAACAGTATGTGCCAGGTTCTCTCGGGCATGCTGAGCGTTTATCCCATCATGTTACAGATCTGAACCCTGTGTGGGATCAAATCATCTACTTACCTGGTATGTCTCCACAGCAATGTTCTTGATACCATATTGACCAGATTGTGCAGTACACTCCCTCAGAGAGGTCAGCAAATCTTTGATTTTCACAGCTCAACCTGATCATTTTGCAGTCCATGTTTATGGAAGTGATGGATTATCAGCACCTGACAAAGGTAATGATGGCTCTTACACTCATACTCATGCTAATATTTGTTCTTTAGGATCGTTCTCTCGGTTCTGTTGAGTTTCACGTCCACGACCTCGTTCAGGAGTCATCATCCGATCCCCAATTCCGCCATGAGTCCACTGGTAGGAAGGAAGTTGTTCAACCCATTCAACTTGATGGGCAAAACACATTCAAGGGTCACCTTCATTTCGTCGCTGAATTTATACCTGCTTTGGCTCTCAAGCACGTCGGCTTTGACGCAGGAGAGAACGAGATCCAAAAAGCTGCAAAGACAACGAATGGCGTAACGGGTGGTGATGCCGCTGTGGATGTCACTGATACATCCTCTTCGTCTTTGCTGTTATCACAGACTGTCACGGCTGATCGCCCCATGACGGAGCTGGGTTCGCATGCACCCAAGCCGTCACACAACACCAGCGTTGATGATGTATCCCAGATAGAGCCCAAGCCTCAAGGTGATGAAGAAGATCCAGAAAAGGAGGGCGAGAAGCAGCCTTCCGGGTTGGAGCTCAACAAGGAACAACTTTTGGAGCACCGTACGTCGACTCTATTATAACCTTCGCGAGGCTCATTATTTGTTTAGAGTCCGGTGTTATCATCTTCAACGTTCTGTCAGGCAAACTTCATAAGAAAGCTCGCTTGGAGGTTCTCCTAGATGACGGGTATTGGCCGGCGTTTAGTACGATCAAGGCTCGCAGCACGCATGCACAGTGGCAGTACGTGGGGGAAGGTTTCATCAAGGAGCTCGACTTTGGTCGTGTCTGGTTGCGGCTGAATGAAAACGCGGAGGGCGACAGAGACGACATCATCGCTGAATGGAAAGGTGGCGCGAAGTCGTTCCTGGAAGCAACGCTGGTAAGTTGGATGTTGCAATACACTCGTGTCTTTAACCCGGTTCACACACAGGACCGTCGCGAATCATTTGTCTTGACTGATGTGGACGACGAGAGCAACATTTCTACTGTCGAGATTGAAGCGCGCTATGTACCCGTCCCCGTGAAGTTGGAACCAAGGGAGAGCATCAATAGTACGTTGTTCCATCTTCCTACTGACATATTTCTTATGAGGTATGCAGATCAAGGTGTCCTGCGTGTCGAATTGATCGAAGGTAGAGATATCATGGCCGCTGATAGAGGAGGTATGACGTTGTATGCATGTTATCCCTCATTTGTGACACTTTTGTACAAGGCAAATCCGACCCATACGCAGTATTCACCCTCAATGGACACAAAGTGTTCAAGTCACAGACTAAGAAGAAGACTCTGCATCCCGATTGGTCAGAAAACTTCACAGTCAATGTGGTAAGTTGTAAATCCTCTCCATTCTGCATTGTTCAAACTTCTCC
This sequence comes from Boletus pseudopeckii, assembly GCA_038092915.1. Classification (NCBI taxonomy): domain Eukaryota; kingdom Fungi; phylum Basidiomycota; class Agaricomycetes; order Boletales; family Boletaceae; genus Boletus; species Boletus pseudopeckii. The sequence goes on from JBBPRH010000013.1 coordinate 85,863, forward strand.
CAGCCATCTCGGGTTGCTGCGGACTTCTCAGTGGAGGTATTCGACTGGAATCAACTTGAACAGTCAAAGAGCCTGGGAGTTGGCAAGATCACCCTGCATGATCTGGAACCTTTCGAATGTGTGGAGCGTGTCGTTAACCTGTCGACGGAGAAACATGGCGAAAAGGGACAAGTATACATTCGGTTGACATTCGCGCCTGAGATCATTGCCAAGGCGCGCAAGACCACATCCACGTTCTCAGCGGCTGGTCGCGCTATGACCCAAATCGGCGTGTTGCCGATGGGGGCAGGGAAAGGTGTCGTTCAGGGTGTAGAGGGTATTTTCAAAAAGGACTTCTTTCGCCATGGCAAGTCATCCGAAAATCACGTCCCGCCTGCAGAGACCCCGCCCGAACACCCTTTGCCTTCTGCGGACCAGAATTCGACTTCAGCTCGTGAGTCTGCTGTCTTCCCATCAACAGAATCAGGTCCTCGTGGCACAGGGGGTCCTCCTTCGGAGCCCGGATCGTTGCGTGTAATGGTGTTCAGTGCGAAGGATCTTCCTGGGGGCGATGTGAAACCGTATGCCATGTTGCGTGTCGGCGATAGAGAATTTAAGACCAGACACGGTACTAAGACTTCAGCACCGGAGTGGTGAGTGGCAATCAGTGTCAATCGATACTCGGGTACTGAATGATGACAGGAACGAGTCCTTTATCTTCGCTGCTAGTGCGCGTACGCCGAGAATGCATGTGTGGGTGTACGACCATAAGACGCTCGGCAAGGACAAATTGATCGCGGAGGGAGAGGTTGATGTTCGTGCTGTCTTTGAACTCCGTCGAAGTTCTCGCCTTCTGACATTGCCACTTCAGATCTGGAGCCATATCCTGCCCGGTCGAAACATCACGGCTGACGTCTCGCTCACCTTGCGCGAAGCCGGTCAGCTTCGTCTCCGCCTGGAGTTCGATGGAGACACCAATCCCAATCACCATGACCCCGCTACCCCCGAACGCCATCTAGCTTCGCCGTCCAGGTTTAGTATCAAGGGACGCAGACCTGATGACAGCTGAATCTGACTGTCTTGAGTCCCATGTCTTGATATTCATTTTGCTTTTGGTGTTTGGCGTATAGTCTATTGACCCACCGAAACTGTTATTTCTTGCATTATTTGTTTCATCGTGAACATGAACGCATTGTTGACTTGTATGATATTTCTCCCCCATAATATACCTCAGCTCCGAGAAAAACATATGATGGATAAATGTTCCCTTCCGGCTCGTCTTTGTAGTGCAATCTGGAACCCATCAGTGAGGCGAGGCCACGCCTCAGAAAACTGCACGCACCCGACTGTTCATATTGAATTTTTCCCGCATCGTATGACGAATCTCTGGGATATTGTTCTGCGCTAGTGCTACGAGATAAAACTTGCCGCAGTCCGACAATAAATCCTGTCCTTTGTTGTAGGTAATTTGTAACACACGAGTCGAGAGCATGACATACCCCAACGTTGTCTAGAAAACGATTTGTTACTTCCATGCCGTCTAGTCCCCCTGCCCAAGAGCCAGCGATGCCAGCACTGTCTTGAGCATGGACAGATTCTTTATGGACTGTGGGAACGTATGGAGGGTTGAACAATATGATGTCGACGCAATGTCGCAGCCGCGTCAACAGTGGTTTACAGAGATCGCACGTAATTGGGTCGAGAGGGACCTAGACCGCCTTGAACTTGAGTGAAGTTTCCTGAAGTGACTGGTGATGGGGAGAAAGTACCTTGTTCTGCTTTCCAGTGGCAAAAGTGCAAGTTGAGGCGCGTTGGTTGATGTCAGTGCAAAGGTAAACTGGCACGGTGATCGGTAATGGGTGTCACATGTAGTTGAGAATAACTGACGGGCATTTGTTGGTCCCAAAATTGAGCCAAGGAACGCAGACGCACAGCCGGATCCAGAGCTAGCTTGGGTCTTGAGAGAAAGGGAGTGATTATTCGGATTTGTTCTTACCCTATTTCAAGGCATATCAAGGGTTTTTGGGTTTTGAGTTGTTCTGCATCCTTTTCAAGGCCATCTAGAAGTAGAAACGTGTCCTCTTTGGAAATATGAGTCGATGACCAGCAGCGAACTGTAACTGAAGCCTGCCTGCTGGGTCGTATACATGGAGCTTGTCGTCGTAGGAGAGATGGGATAGATCTGGCGTTGGGAGCATCGTGACGAGTGCGTTCGGTGACATGATAGGCTGAGATAAATAGATCACGTGGCACGACGCGTCGCGACCATCCTCCACCTTGAAGTCAAGTAGAAGCTCTCCCCATGGCTGGCCGTGCAAAGGCATCTGCCCCCACTACCCGCGCTTCAGCGCGAACCAAGACTCCACCTGTCCCGTCGCCAAGTCCACCCCCTGCGATCAAAACGATCAAGGCAAAGGCTTCCACCCGATTAACCGCCGCCCCAGGTGTTGTAACAAAGACAGCAGCCTCTAGGAAACCTCTTACAAACAGACCCAACTCACCTGATGTAAAGCATACCGCACCCAAGAAGGCTGGCAAACTTCTGGTCACAAAGTCAGCGACAGCAGAACAAGAACCAATCATGGTACGTGCAGAGAGTCCTACGTATCACAGCATCAAAATCACCTTGCAAAAGGCATATCTTCGAATAAGACCTCATCTGGCTGACGATGAGCCGGCCACAATGCCTTACTTGGATCCATTATCGGACACTGCGGTAAGGATGACCGATCCATCCAACGACGGCCGTGGAGCATCTGGATTGTATTATCGAGCATCAACGACGCCCCCTTCCTCGATTTACAAGTTTTCTCATGTCTTCCTTCCGTCCACTCAGCAAGCCGACTTCTTCGCGAAAACGACACTTCCTCTTGTTCAGGACCTGTTGGACGGGCAGAATGGTCTTCTTTTCGCGTATGGAGTCACAAATTCCGGGAAAACCTACACTATTCAGGGTGGCAATGAGCCTGGCTCTGGTGGAATCCTGCCCAGGACATTAGATGTAATATTCAACAGTGTGGAAGGTCTACAGAGTGACGGACGCGTGAGTACGTGCAAGTGGCCTGGAACCAACTCGCTAACGAAAAAGCCACAGTACCGACCTGTCCGACTCTATGGGGTAGAGGAGGCTGATCCGTCAGATCTTATCCCTCCTTCTATCGACATCGATGTTCCAAGTGAACCGGCCCTAGCTGAAGTTTTGGCTGAACATATGACATCCTCAAATGACTCTGACCTCCACGCGGATCCGACGATAATTAAACTCGATCGCAATTATGAATATTCCGTCTGGATTTCTTACGTGGAAGTATACAACGAGAAAGTCTACGACCTTCTTGCTTCGGTCAACGATAATCAGGACAATGAAGTGGCGGGGATTTCGCGTAGCACGCCACTCCCTGGGCAAGGTGCAAATGCGGTTATCGTGACCCGAAAGGCGCTTGCAGTAAAACCTTCTCCCATACATGATGCAATGGATGACAGTGGAACTGGAAATGCCGGGAGGTATATATCCGGACTCAAACATTTCCGCGTTGCTAGCGCCACACAAGCGAAAGCTCTCGTCAAACTTGGGCAGCTGCATAGGCGTGTGTTCGGAACGCTTGCAAATAGCCAAAGCAGTCGAAGCCACAGCATGATCACCATAAAGGTTCTCAGAAATCACCGTGGTGACCGAGATGTAGGCCTCGTCTCCCATCACATGGCTAGTATTTTAATATTCACTCGACTTGCGCTAGAACCCAGGTTCAGTTCAAACATCACGACTCACCGTTGTTGATCTGGCTGGGTCAGAACGGACGAAGCATACTCAAACCACCGGTGACCGACTCAAGGAGGCAGGCAACATCAACAAGTCCCTCATGGTCTTGGGGCAGTGCATGGAGGTAACTAGATGTTGTCTCGAACAGACCATAACTTGACCATGTTTGCAGATCATGAGGTCCAACCAAAAGCGCTTGGCTCAAAGTCTTGCTAACCCAGGCCAGAGCGATACCAGGGATGTAAGAAGAGCATTAGCTTTGGTACCCTTTCGACACAGCAAGTTGACTGAGATTCTCATGGATTACTTCGCTGGTGATGGCCGAGTCGTGCGTCTCTGGTTTCCGATCTGATTAGTCGCTAAATTCTCCTGGCCCGCTTAGGCTATGATCGTAAATGTCAATCCATACGACACAGGGTTTGACGAAAACTCGCATGTTATGAAATTTTCTGCGTTGGCGAGAGAGATATCGACGGTAGTGAACAATGCCCCCGTTCCTCGCGTCCATACCAGTCCAAGCAAACCTAGTGCGACTACTAAACCAGGCCCTTCGGTACTGCCACGTGCCATTATACGAAAGGTGACAATATCGAGCTTCGGGCCAGGAAAGAAGCTCAGTGAGGCACATCTGGAGGTGCTTGAAGGTAAGTGTGTTTATCGGAGCTTTCTAGCGGCTGGATAATATCCCCTCCAGAGGACGAAGAGATGAACGGTGATCAGGAGGAAGATAGTGATGATGAACCAATCAATCCATTGGTGGATGCCTTGTTCGATGAAATTGAAGACCTACGTCTAAGGGTATGCATGAGATCGAAATTACTCGGAGCTAATCCATGATGCCCCCTTTTCAGCTTTATGAAGCAGAAATGCAGTGCGCCTTAGTGGAAGCGGAAACTCGAGAGGAAGTCATGAGAGAGATGGAAGAGAGGATGCGTGCTGTCGAGAGAACCTATGCGCAGAGACTCATGAGTGAGGTGCGCCGACACAGTATTCCTGGCCATGTTCTGCATACTGAGTAAAATAGGTTGAACGCAATGAGCGCAAGATGGATGCAAAGATCGACATGCTGCACCAGGTTGGCTTGCTTGGGACCTCAAAGGAGCCGGTGATCGAACCACATTCAGAGAGCGAGATTGAAGATATTGTTGGAGACGTACGTTGTTCGCATCTTGTGGCGGCACCCATGAACTAAACTGATCTAGTCTATGTCCGAGGAGGACTCTGCTGAGGAATATGAAACGGATGCCGAGTCTGAGATGCCTTCCTCTCCGCTACACGGGAAGGGGAATCCTGCCACAAGTGCAAAAACTATAGAATATCACAGTGCACAGCTAGAGACAGAGGCGCCATTTTCCGGGAAGACAAATGTCCATGCAAATGATGCAATCTCCCTGGAGATGGATGAAGATGATGCTGAGGATATGGTCAACGATGATGCTTCAGATGACTACATTCCTCCGACGGCTGCTAAGAACAGCAAGAACCACAAGAAAGCAACCCACGACAAAGCTTCAAAAACAAGTACAGGGAAAAAAAGGGCGACGAGATCGGTATCCAAGCTTGAGCGGGAGATAAAGGGACTTTCTATAGGGGATGATGCCTTGGCTGAAGCGGATGATTCGGTCGTAGTTCTACCAAACAGAAAGCTCCGCCAAACAGCTGTGGAAGCCGGCGGTCCAGGTGTTGAGTATGTCCCTGGTAAAGGAGAGGTGGACCCGGTGAAGAAGAAAAAGAGGTACGCAGGTTGAAGGTGGGGTTTACAGAGTTCTCAATCACGAATTAGGCAACTGGGGAAGAAGAATATAGTGACCGAAGACGAGGTGGAAGAGGTGGTTGGGGCGATGGAGCATGGCAGGTCATTGAGGAAAAACGTGAGACGGATGAAAAGAGGTAGTTGATCACGTGACGAGACGCGTCGAGTAAATGTCACGTGCCCGTGTTATTGTGCTGATAGAGTCGGTTTGCGGCATCTTTCGGTCGACTGATGACGGTCAAACACAACTCGCCTTCGCGGCGAAACTCATTTGCTACCGCTAACAAAAACCACGCCCACCCTGGTCGCAAACGTCGCGCTCACTCCATTGCTCCTGGTGATCCGCTCAGCCCAGCAGCCAAAGCCCGTCGCTCTCTCGTACGTTCCTTTCTATCTACTCCAGCCGCGACCTAACTTCTCTTAGGCTCCTAGGAAGAGCATCCTTAAGGCAGCAGTCAATGCTCTTGATGATGCTGACGATGCAACCCAATCCATGGACATCACTCGCGACTATCGCGACGACAATCTTACTCGCAAATCCCTGGGCAGGCGCGTCAGCTTTGCCAACCATGCTCATGTACGCCTCTTCGAAGTACCGGATCACAACACGAACAGCACAGCTTCGCCACAGTCATCGCCTGCTGCCGACCCAGAGCCCGACACTCCCCGGGCCACAAATGACGAGAATGCGTATCCAGGCGCACAGAAGTATCGTCGCCGCAGTTCGGCTCGCCATTCAGTGACCTTCACCGAGGGCGGTGGAGAGGAGTCGATGGAGATGGACTCCGATGATACAGGCTTTTCCCCATCTGCGTTTTTCAGGGCCGGAACTGACGGCTTCATGGATGACGAGTTCAATCGCGTGGACGCTCCGTCTGACGGTGATGACATGGACGTGACGGAAGTTGTCCCCCGAAGTATCGTCCGCAAACGTTCACTATCCTTTGGAGTTTCTCGGCAGCCACTTGCAAATCTCTCCGTACCCCAGCCACCTACAGGTGTTCACGATGATCAGCAGGATGTATCCAACGAGACATCCTACGTCGAAGAACAGTCTGGACAGTCACAATCTTTCGCCTCAGACGGTGATATGTCGCAGCCGATGGAGTTTACGGTTCCCCTCGTTCGTCCGCCCGAGCCACCGAGCGAAGCATGGTTGGCCCTTCGCTCTGCTACACACTCGGGAAATACTCCCTATATCCCGTCGTCGGATGATGATGGCGGCGACGATGGCGGCGATGTACAAGAAATGGAACTGACTGATGCAGTCTCAAGGCTGCAGGCTGCTCGAGCTTCCCTTGGCCTTGGTGAGGCTGGTGGCGGAGAGGGAGGAGAGATCAGCTTCACAAGCACTGAAGAGAGCTTCATGGATGAGCATGTTGGTAATGGCGAAGAAGGAAATCACACTGTTAACGTCACCCAACTCATGAGGCGTGTCAGTCTTGGACCGAGTGCAGAATCCACCGTAACTTCCGCTTTCAGCAGCCAAGAACAGTCGAGGGAGGAAGCGATTAACCAAGCTGTACCTGAATTACCTCCTTCCTTTCCACTCGCTGGTTCGCAAGAAATTTATCCAGCAATTCCCGAATCGCCTCCATCCGCTGCTACTCCTGCTGACCCTCAAGTCTTGTACCCAGAAATACCTGCTGATGACGGCCCCGTTGCAGTTTCGACGGAGCCGATATCAACCCCAGATAGACCTTCCGTTCCCAGTGCACCTCAACCTACGTCACCAGAGGCACAATCTGCGCCCTCTGAAAATCCTCCGCAGTCCACAGCCGTCCCAGAGTCATTGAGCTTCACCTTCACGCCGAAACCTCGCGCCCCCGCACCCCCCGTTCGTCCTCGTCCGTCCTCTCCTACCAAAGCACCTTTGTCACCAAGAAAGTTCACTGCAGCATTTGCTCCCCCTGTTACCCGCCCTTCTCCTCACAAGCGACCGAGTGATGCTTTAGGCACTGATCATAGTGTGCAGCTAGACCCAGCGAAGCGGTTCGCTGGCACAGAGAGACTATCAATTACTCCAGGGCGTGGTACCGGTGCTGTCCGGGTATTGTTGTCACCATCCAAAACTTCGCCGCTTAAGATGGTACCTTTCCACGTTGAGGGGCAGCATGGTGTTGGACCAAGCAAGCGCGCCTCGGTTGGTTTTCGGCGCCCATCGGGCTATTTCGCTCAGCGGAAGAGTCTGGGCAATGTATTTCCAGATCTGACGACGGCAACGATTGCGGAGGCCACCCTCCCTAGTCGAATCTCGCCTATTAAGATAGCTGCTTCTGGGCTGGGGCGAAAAAGTGTCGAGTTTATTGGGGACTCCGCAGAGGATGGGGGTAGGGGAGATGCCACCAATCGTAAGTCGGCCTCACCAAAAAAGGTGGACAATCCCGAAAGGCAGGAACAGTCCTCTGAACATCCTTCTTCGCTTGACGACATACCCATACGTGCATCCCCTCGTGGCGAAGATTTTGGGACTGTACCAGATGATCAAAATACACAACCTGGTCAGGACGACGACGTACAGTGGAGAGGCGAAGTAGAAGAAGACAGCGTAGACGATACCCATGGTCCCCAGATATCCATTGAGCAGTTCTTTGAGATGACAGGTATTCGATTCATGGACGACATTACTGCACCTCGACGTTCGATTGTCCATCCCTCCGTTCTACGTCCTTCACGAAGGGCATCGACGGAAGCGCAGATACCTCTGGCGGAATACGTGGTCGCGATGGCCCTAAACGTTCCCCAACTAGAACTCTACAGTCATGTCAGTAAAGACTTGCAAACTTGGGTTGAGCGCATCAAGGAGATACATAAGGAGGCGGAAGAGGAAGCCCAGAAAGCGACGCCTCCACTTTTTCAAGAGTTTGTCACTACCGATGAGAGCGGGCAGGCTGAGTTATTGCACCAGCTCAAATTAATCAAGGTATACAATCATGCGCAGGCCAAGTCAGAGTGGTATGACTGGAAGGTACAATGGGTCGAACAGCTGTGCCAGAAGGCAAATGAAGGTTTCAAGAACTTGGAAGCGGTAGGTGGTTTATACTTCATTACCCAAGAGTCACTCGGTCTTATGTTTCGTCCAGGATGCCAAAACTCTTGAGACCATCATACGGCAGGCACAAGACGTAGTTCCCAGTCTACAGCAGGAGTACGACGAACTTATGACAGAGCTCGCGAAGGAGAAGGCTGAAGTAGCAGAGCTCGAAGGATGCGACCAAAACTACTTGAACGAGCTGAAAGCTACCATTGCTGAGCAGAGGTGGGCGTGTGTCTGTTATGGATTGTGATAGGGGTTTTCACAAAGGTCCAGTGCAGAACTGGACACCTTCCACGCCGATGTCAAGGAAGCCACGGCGAAACTCGACCGTCTCGAGGAGAAGCTTAATGAAGTCGAATCGCAGAAGAAAGACGTTACATCAGTAGTAGAAGATGCTGAACGACGCATCCAGATGCAGAAAAACAGCACGCGCGCAGAGATTTTCCATCTTAGAGGTACGTTCTAGCATCTAAATACCACTGGCGGAGTGTTCAGTCGCTAAATAGATGAACTGGAGGCCTTCCAAAGCTTGCATATGTGGATGGTAACCAGGGTTCTCCCGGAATTATTCGAACTTTCTTATGCGTCGAGCTATTGTGTATCCATTCCTTGCATCAAGTTCCGTCCAGTCATTGCAGACATACAAATCAGAAGGGCCGAGAACGCCAAGGCGAAGCACAAGGAGGTTTTTCCTCTTCTGAGTGCATTGATGCTACGAACAGCAAACCAGCTCATCACTCGACACGGAGACCAAGGTATTCGTCAGGTGCGGACTCCACTGGACACTAATTTCTATGCTGTTGACCGCAGTCGGTGGCAGATTGTCCAATGTCTCGGCGACTACTGGGCGTCTTGCTCGCAGCTCCAGGCTCAGCTGAAACTCGTATCTATCAAGTTCCCCCTCTTGATTGAAGAGACGCCGGCCGGATTTCGTGCCACTGCAACAATCTTGTTTCCAAGCGTAAAAGCCAAGGCGCTGATATCATTTATACTTGATACCCCGATATTTTCTTCATGGCCCGTATTGATCCAATCGATGCGTTGCGATGTGAGAGTAGCATACGGACCCATCGAGTGAGTACAACTGCGGACATGTTCTATTCAGATGCTCAAGTCCTTGAAGTCGAGACACAATCCAGAAGGCTGTCACGGCACGCTTACAACAGGCTAGCCCTGTTAACAATCACGCATGTCTGTTGGATGCTTGCATGGAGGCAGCGGAATGTTTTGCATAGGGTCAAAGACATTTTGTTATCTGACACTGATGACCGTGAATATTTGTAGCCCAATCCTGTATAATGTACCGTGTACAATGCGATTTACAGATGGACATGACTAGAAAATGGACATGACAAAACATGAGATTGGACAAAGACGGGGTACCCCCTAGATCCAAAGACGTGAGTGGGTCGTGAACGTAACCTGTGAACAACGCATAAGATAACTTTTTGCGAGGTCGCATCAAGGGAGGACCCACATGAATCAGGCAAGTAGACCTTGCAATCGTTCTTGGTTGTGATCCAGCACAGCCATGAAGATGTTTAATACCTCACGAGCGGATTGTATATTATCCCTCTCATCGTCAGCCTGGTCTTTCACTGAAGACCATGAGCAAGCAGCTTCCTTGGCGACACACGATGCCTCCCAGCTTTTATGCACATTGGCAAGCATGGCGTCCCACGACAAGCGAGCTGCCTCTTGACCTCGTTCAAATCCTGCCTGCGCGACTTGGTCACACCGGGCTTCCGCCTGCCTCAGCTCGCCCTGGAGCGATATTGTGAACGCAGCCCGTTCCTCATCCATCCGCTCCCTCGTCTCCACGTTGGTGCGCAGTTGCTGCTCAAGGACGGAAATCTGCCTGGCAAGTTCTTCTGTCTCTCTGATCCGACACTGCTTTGCAGCATAAAGCTGCTCCTCGAGTTCTTGCAAACGCGAGAGTCTTTCTTTCGCAATGGTCTCTGCCTGAGCGATTTGCAGACGAAGGAGGGTAATGGTACCGGAGTCTGCAGGCGGTGGCAAGTCAATCGAAGTTTCAAATATTGCGGTTAGGTGATGGACTGCGGGAGAAGGGGTTACATCGGGAAGAAGGACCTGCGAGATTGAACCGTAGCCAGAAGGAGAGGGCAAGGCAGATAGATTAGGGGTCTCTGGGACCTCCAGACCTATGGTGCTTACATTTGGGGAGGGACCACCTGGTGTGAAAGGAGCCACGACATCCGCCAAGCTGCCCTCCAGGTCCTCTCGCGCAAGGATTTGGGAGCCATCGACTGCCATCTGCTCCCAGGAAAAGAATGAACCACGATTTTGATCATTACTACGACCTTTCGGCCGCAGTGCCGGCGAGCTCTCTGACGGAGGTATCGGCGACAAATACGAAAGGTTAGCACGAGCCGGTAGGAAACTGGAGGGACGGGAGGGAGTCTGGAGCTCTGAGTCTGTGGATTGATAGTTCGTTGTATGAATCCTGGGAATTGCAGGGGTCGGCGCTGCGAGAGATGCCACTGGAGCAAGAAGTAGTTCAACATCCCCGACTTCCATGCTGTCCTCACTATTCCCTTCATCGCTCTGCGGAGGTCTCACTGAGGAGTCTTTTCCATCACCACCAAGACTAATGACAGGAACCTGCCGTGTGTGATGGGCAAGTGGAGACTCTGGTGGTTGACGGACAGTGCCTCTCAACGGACTCGTGTTTTGACTGGACGCTTTCGAACGACCAAAACCAAATGCATTCTTGAGCGAGGTCGGATTCAACGGTGAGGGATGGGTGTGAGACGAGCTGCACGACGAAGCTGAGGAAGGGGGTCGCGTGACCGGGGCACGCGACGGCGATGAAGTTACCGTAGTTTTGACTGTCTTTGCTGGCCGCGCGGACCCGGCGCGAACTGGAGATGAGCCAGACTTCGCGGGAGACAATTGAGCAATCTTAGACTTGGTAGGAGTGGAAGGTGTGGTTGGACTAGAGAGATCGACTTTGACCGCCAATGCTCTGTGTGGCAATGGACTAATAGGCCTCGTGACCTTGTCAGTAGGGGAGCGTAGGGCATCCCTGCGCTTAGATGAATCCCGTTGTTCAACGTCATCCTCTTCTGAGGTACTAAATCGTCTCCGAGTTCCCGCACGAACGGGGGAAGGCGGTTTCTTGGTCGGCTCAACGATCACGGACCTGGGCCGATATTTTGGTAAAGCGGACGAAATGGTAGCAGAAGCGGTCTTGGAACGCAGTGTCGACGAGCGTCTAGAGGGGCTGGACGGGTTAGGTTCTGTGGATTTAACGCCATGTTCGTCTGAGGAAGAAAGACCATGCTTGAGGAGGGCAGACTGTCTCCTGCGGGTTATGGTCTTGTACGAGGGGCTATCCTCCTTTCCGTGTGAAGGAGCAGGGGACTTTGATTTCTGGGAGACGGTCGCGTTGGTGACCGCGGTAGAGTTCATGAGACTGAGGCGACGTGAGGAAGACCCTTTGGCTTTCTTGAGGGCGGTGTCGCGGTCGCGGGAGTCCTTGTTGATCACGTCGACGAGAGCCTTTCCAACAGACGTGAAATTAAGGGAATGGCGAAGAGAGGAGCGTGTTGAAGGCTTGGTTGGCCGAGAAGGCTTGGAGGTGGCTTCGGAAGCCATGAGGACAGACTGCTAGTTGCACTGTGAATGTTTCCAGAAGAGTTAGAGTGTCAGAGGACCGTTCCAGCCAGCTGCGGTGTGCTCCACGTTGTCTGCCACGGCGTCGTTGTGGTCGTTGTGGTCAACGTTCGAAAGGTTGGAAAACGAACCAAAATGGCACCGACGGGACGGCGACAGTACTAGTGTTTGTATTTGTCGGTCACCACATAAATCTACCGACCCCTGCGCGTTCCATGTACAAAAACACATAGATGGTCGCGAAATTTATCGCCCCGTACCACAAGCCTTCAACCAAAAGACCCACAGAACTCATATCCACCACCTGAGCACGCAAGAGGATATATGGCACCAGGAAATACCGTGGCTCCAAAAGCGGAGTAGGTAACAGCGTTGCAACGCTTGCAAGGGGCAAAACGAGGGTCTGCAGCAATGTCTGGTCACCAGCTGGCAGTAACGTTTAGGGTCAATTTCCAACTTCATCGATAGTGATCAATCCATCTCACCAACACGCAGCCACCATGCCCACGCGCACGCTTGGTATCCCGGTATGAACAGGTACGGTACAATTGGATGCAACATGAACACCCGGCGCCATACATAGAAAGCATAGTGGCGATTATCTGCAAGTAAAAACGGATGGTGGACCCTTCATAATCCAATGCAGGCATTCAGGTACCGCGATACAAGGCAGCAAGCACTCACGTGAACTCGTGCACCGTATATGCCATGAATGCTGAAAGCAAGGCCGTGAACGCAACTCTCCTATCTCCAACTTATCAGCGGCTTCTCTCCCTGGTCAAGACACACAGACCCTTTGGTTCCAAACATGCGGAGAGTAACTTCATTTGCAAGCTTCACTGGACCACCGCGGCCAAAGACGACTGCAGGCCACCCCATCAATGTCGCAAATGCGACAAAGTAGTACAACTGGGGTACATGCAGCACGGGAACGTGGTTAGCCTTGTCGCCTACAATGTGGAAAGCAATGGTCAAATTCATGAATACAACAGGATTGCCTCCGAGATCCCGCACCTAGCACGATGCCACCATTCCAAAGTATGAATGCCCCAAACAGAACCAACACGAGTATGTAAGGCATGAACGGTAAGACTAACTCTGGAAATGCGGCAGGGGCACTTATGATCGATTGCAGAAAGTCGCCTGAGAATATGTGACAGTTGCAGTCAACAAACTGGAATGGAATCCGTATTACTCGCCTGGGCCAGCCGACAATGCAGGCGGGTCATGTAGCAGTATATTTCCGCGTCTGAACCGTAAGCGCATAAGCTGACTGGTCGCAAACGCATACATCACCCATATGATATTCGTTTGACGGAAAAGACAGCTAATGACACCTAGCTACGGGGGGTGAGGGCAAGGTCAAAACATGATGATAATATTGGGCAGTGAGACACACCGCCGCCGCAGACAGATGCCAGTGTTGCGTTGCAAGTATGGCAACGAGCAGAATTGAAATAAGACTGGGAACCTCTGTGTAGTACAGATATCCATAGAACCAAGCTATTGGAAATGTGGATAGAACGAATGCTTCGGCACTCGGTGCTAGTAACGGAGGTGGCAGACGACGCTGGTGAAACGCGAGGAGACGTGTGAGGAAAAGCGGGAGGGAGATCAAGGTGAGGGTCACCGTGAATCGCAGCAATGCCAGGTTGCAGCGAAACACGAGTAGGCGACGAAGCAGAACGCTAAGAAAATACCTGTGGGATCAACTGTTTAATTACATGAGTTGTATCGTTAGAACGAAATAAACTGACAGTCCTGGTGGTGTAGTGATCTTTGGGTCCCAGGACGACCACTCACCCCTGCAATACGCCTGTGCTTGCGGTACATGGAAGGGTTCGTCCTGCCGATGATCAATACGGCGGTTAGCCTACAGACGATACAACCACACACCATGTACGGTTCAGTGACTTGATAGTTGAATTCCCTCAACAAGGAGACCGCAACACCGCAGTAGACAAGGAAGAGAATTCTCGTGCTTGGCGGCATCTGCTGCAGTGAACGTGGCCCACCGAGCTCAAGGTTGCCAGCGGTATGCAAATGAAGGGGCAATAAAAAGTTGGGGGATGTCAATCAGTGGTCGACCGGAGCAATGCACGCGTATCAAGAAATTACTGCTTTCAGGTTGGTCAGGGAATGCACACACGGACACATAAGTGGCAAAATGTAATTCATAACAGCTCAAGGGAGGAGGGTTTCGCGGCTAGTACGTATGTCCTTCCCTCGTTCATAAACGCAGTCCATGATGATGATCATCGCAAGACCTATCATGGCACTAGTTTGGCAGCGCTAAACCATCCCAAGCTGGAATAGGCCGCTCCGCTTGAGGTGTGATGCGAGCACCGTGGCGACGGTCCTTCGAGTCTCCGTAGTTAACAATAGCAGACTGTTACGAGCTTGTTAGTGAGAAACTCAACCTATTAATATGGTCTTTGCTCACATGCGCAGTTACCCTGTTGTCCCACATAACCACAGTACCAGGTTCCCACTTCACTCTGGCCTGCAGATCACCACTTTTGTCAATGTGATCGTACAAAAACTTGAGGATGGTTTCTGTTTCTCGTCAGTGTTGGTAATCATGACAGCATGCGATACCCTCACCCGACTCTTCACGTTTCAGACCGACGATGCGTCTAGTGAACTGCCTGTTCACATAGAGTGCTTCCTCTCCAGTCACTGGGTGACGCCTCACCACCGGGTGGATGTGTTCCACCGGTTCGCGTCTAACTACGCCTCCCCGCTTCCCTGACCGAGAAAAATTGGCTTGTTCAATTCCAGAGTGCACTGCGCTCAGGGTTCGCAGGAATGCGACGAAAGACGGGGATAATTTCTTCAGGGTAGAGACCTGTGACGTGAACAACGTGTCGCCACCTGTCGTCGGTTGAGAGAGCAAGAAGAAGGTTGTGAGTCCAGGGGGCTGAAGTTCGTAAGACACATCGGAGTGCCAGACGGTAGTCGTGATGCTGTCTTGGATTTCAAAATTAAAAGTCGAGTTGGCATCTCTGTGGAGCGGGAAATGGTTCAAAAAGATTTGAATAGAAGTGTTTCACAGAAACTGACTTGTATACGAGATGGATTTGTGGGTAACCCCTTGGATGGCCTGAAGTGGGGTGAATGTGCAACCTACACGACAAATTGACTTGGCTCAGATCGGGGGTTATAGATAACAGCAAATGGAACCAGGCATATATGTGTTTGAGTTGACAAACCTTCCGAAGTGACAGCCCCATTCCACATAAGCATCCGGCCCCTGGTCGATGAAATCTGACTGGCCCTTGAAGACCATCAATCCACGTCTAGCAACCTATTGTTCGACAATTTATGGTACTGCGGCTCTGCGGGCGCCGCTGTATTTACCTCTAATGCGAGTTGATCCTTCCCATTGTTATCAAGGTCCCTGAGGCTGATTCCTCGGACCTCCGTACCCAGGTTCGGGGTCAGCTCGATTACGCTTGTTGCACTTTTCAGAAATGCACGGGGGTCTGGGTGTTTGAGAGCACGAAATCCGGGATCGACGTGCTCGAAGGGGATGAGAGGGGGGTATGTGTCCTGAGAGAAATAGGGCAAAAGCTGGGCATATTTGTATGCCTCCCCTCCCTCTGGACCATTCTCTGCGCGGAGAGTCAGAGGCGCCCCGGCTTGGGTCACTGTTTCGATGGTAGACATGGCTATGTCAGGTCAGCGGCTGCTCCAAGAGACAAAGAAGAGGGAAAGGGGACAGGTACTCGCGCTTGATAAATAGATGAGAGTCGAATCGTCACATGGGTAGGAAATTCGTCATCATTGCGACTGTGCATGTATTTTTGTCGGGGAGAGGAACCACAGGGAGCTAGTAATCTGAATCTGAGAGCCAGAGCAAGCTGATATCGTACTGACGACCCCGACGTCTTGGGAGGCCTGAATATGGCGGTAGGCCATTAGGTCCTAGTCTAAGTTCCAACACCTGAGCTGACTCAGGGGACGTTCCAGAACAACTCCGTTCCTGCACTTCCCCATTAGGAAACGAGAGCCTATTGTCCTCCAGGTGTACCCGAAGACAATAACCGGTTTCATATCGGCACTTTGACTGACAATAAGCATCCTTCGGTATCCCAAGTTGCATGCCCGTGTGAGCCCAGACGGCTGGTTCAGCAGGGGCCGCACCGAGGTCCTCAGATTACCCTCTGGAGACTAATAAGTTGGGTCTGTCACTCTGCGTTCCGACTCGTGCTGTGTTGATAGCAGTGATACTTACATTGGTTCAATTCACTACGTCGCAGGTAAATATGGCAGGGCCGCGCTTTTTGTTTCGCGTCACCGAGCCGGTGGGGTTCTCCCAGCCTTTTGTCTTGCTGCCGACCTTGTCAAATTGGGCCTATTGTCTTGTCAATTCCCGACCTTGCTTGTGGATCATCTTTCCGTTCCGAGCACTGTCACTTTCATTTGCGGAATGCATTCACAATATCAACCGCTCTCAAAAGGGCATAAAACTTGCACTCTCCCTCCACACCCCCATCCCGCCTTGTCCACTCCGTCTCTTGAGGAACGGCTTGCTACCCCCTACCTCACATTGGAATCTGTGACGCTATGGAGCACAGAGCCTTCACCAGTGCGACCAACGTTGTTGGTTCGTCTTCCGTTCGCCGTCGAGGTGTACCAGATGTTCCCGAGGATGTCGATTTCCTCATGGAGCATTTGAATGACCCCAACTTCGACTACCATTCGGAGTTGCAATCACTCTCAGATTCTAGCACAGAGGTGTTCGAGCTCGAGAAAAAGAAGGTCTCCGATGCCGGCTCTGTCCGTCTCTCAGAGTTCGATGTGCAGTCCCGTTCAGAGTCCACAAGGTATTCCACCACATCGAGGACAGAGACCCAAGACACTGCATTTGACTATGACGAGTGAGTAGAACACGCGCCTCCCACTTGATTCTTTCTTCTGACTAACGTTCGACAGCGAATCGCCTTACCCTGAGGTCCGCGCCGCTGTTTCCAGCGTTGATGATCCTACAATACCCGTCAACACATTCCGCGCATGGCTACTTGGTATGTTCTACACGGTAGCCGTCTCCGCACTCAATCAGATATTCAGCATGCGGTGTCAGTATATTCTTTCTCTAGTTCACAACCAAACTGACACTCGCCTTCAGATCCCTCCGTTTTCATTACAAGCATCATCCCTCTGTTGACAGCTCTGCCCCTTGGCAAAGCCCTTGAGCGTATTCTTCCTACTACCCGCTTCCGCACCTTTGGTTATACCTGGACGCTGAACCCTGGTCCTTTTAACATCAAAGAGCATGTCCTGATCACCATTATGGCCAGCGTGGTTTCCAACGGCGCATATGCGACCGATATTGTCGCCACGCAACGTCTCTTGTACAACGAGATGCCAAGCCGCAGTTACCAGATCATACTTGCCATCTCCATGCAGTTGCTCGGCTTCTCTCTTGGTGGTCTCCTCCGCCGTTTCCTCGTCTACCCCAGCAGCATGATCTTTCCCGGTGCCTTGGTCAATTCAGCGCTCTTTAATACTCTTCACAAGGCGTACGGCAAGCCTGACCGCCGCCACATTTCTCGGGAGAAGTTCTTCGCCATTGTTGTTGCATGCAGCTGTGTATGGTACTTTGTACCCGGCTTCCTTTGGACTGGCCTCAGTGTTTTTAACTGGGTGTGCTGGATCGCACCAAACAATGTTGTCGTCAACACCTTGTTTGGCACGTCTACAGGTCTTGGCATGGGTATTTTCACGTTTGACTGGTCCATGATATCCTTCTTTGCCAACCCTCTCATCGCACCAGTGCGTTCATGTTCTTGGATATCATCATCTACCCCTCATCTTTTTTTTTCTAGTGGTGGTCAGAGGTAAATACAGCGGTTGGCTTCTTCATATTCTTTTGGATGCTCGCACCCATCCTTTACTGTGAGCTGTTTGTTTTCATCACCAGGATCTCATTCTCAACCCCACCTATTAGACACAAACAGCTTCTACATGAGTTACTTGCCCATGTCAGCATTGATCACCTTCGATAACACTGGTATGCCTTTCAATGTAACACAAGTTGTCACCAACGGCGTGCTCGACAACGCGAAATACGAGGCATACTCCCCAGCATTCCTCCCTACCACACTAGCAATCGCATATGGTGTTGCATTTGCTGCATTCCCATCCATCGTTGTCCACACCATCCGTCAGTATCCTTCCAATTTCACAGTCCTCTTGTCTGAACCCAATCTTAGTGTGGTACCGTCGTGATATTGTCAAACGCTTCAGGAGCAATCTGGAGGACGAGCGTGATGTCCACTCGCGCCTTATGCAAGCATATGCTGGGGTTCCGCAATGGTGGTACGGGTTGCTGGGAATTACGATGATGATACTTTTGTTCGTTGCGGTTGAGGTCTACCCCACCGAACTTCCCATTTGGGCAGTTTGCCTCGCGATGTTCCTCGCTTCGCTCATGGCCGTCCCTGTTGGCATGATCCAAGCGATCACAAACCAACAAGTCGGGCTAACCATTATCTACGAACTCATCGCCGGTTTCATTCTTGCAGGCAAACCCGTGGCCGTCATGATCTTCAAGGGCGTCGCTTTTATGGGCACAGTCCAAGCAGTCACGTTCGCTGGTGACATGAAACTTGGTCACTACATGAAGATCCCACCTCGTTCAATGTTCCTCGCTCAGGTCATCGCAACTTTCGTTAGCTGCATCGTGGTCACTCTCGTGCAGGAGTGGATGTTTGCAAACATTGTAGACATCTGTGAACCCCACCAACCTCAGTACTTCACGTGTCCTGGGACGACTACATTCGCTACCTCTTCACTGTTATGGGGCGGCGTTGGACCGCAGAGAATGTTCAGCCCGGGGGCAATGTATAGCCCATTATTGTGGTTCTTCTTCCTTGGCGCCGTGCTTCCCATTCCCTTCTACTACCTTGCGCGCCGATTCCCTCTGTCCTACTGGCGTTACATCAACATTCCCGTATTCTTTACCGGAATTGGTTTCATGCCCCCCGCGACAGGTATCAACTACGTCTCGTGGTTTGTGGTGGGCTTCATCTTCCAGTGGTTCATGCGCCGCTACCATTTCCGATGGTGGATGCGCTACAATTACATTCTAGCCGCTGGTCTCGACGCTGGGGTCGCCGTCGGCATACTCTTCATCTTTTTCTTCCTGCAGTTACCCAAGGGCGGCGTCACCCTCAATTGGTGGGGCAACACTGTCTGGCAGAACACCGCCGACGCTCTTGGCACACCGTTCCGTGTGGTGCCTCCAGGACAGACTTTTGGCCCATCGAAATGGTGACCGCCCGCAACACGCTGAAAAACCAGTACTTATGCTGTACTCATATACTCTGTACATTTTTACGCGCCTGAACGTTTACGACTGGTGGTCGCGACTTCACACTTTCTTCCTGTCGCCTTGGCCCTTATGCACCAACTGCTTCACCGTTCTTTCTAATTATCAACACATTTTTGCATTACTTCGCATTACCATTGTTTTGATATCCCGGGTTTTACGTTTTGGCAACCATTTCAACAAGGTTACGCTTGTATGTACCAAATAGTATGCCAACGAAATCACACCACATCAATCCCCAATTCTGAACACACAGATGGGTTGAGAAAGCTTAAGCGCTTAT
The DNA here is from genome assembly GCA_038092915.1 of Boletus pseudopeckii. Taxonomy (NCBI): domain Eukaryota; kingdom Fungi; phylum Basidiomycota; class Agaricomycetes; order Boletales; family Boletaceae; genus Boletus; species Boletus pseudopeckii. The sequence goes on from JBBPRH010000013.1 coordinate 105,647, forward strand.
CGTCTGACCTGCAAGCTAGTGATTCGTCTTTTCGTAAGCTGAACAACGCCGTAGTACCGTGCGCGGCGCAACTAATGACGCGCAACAATTTAAATTGAAACATTTGAGAAACAGATGGGAGAATAATCAACATAGACTACTCGGGAACGCCCCAAATCCTGACCTCTCTCCCGCTGGTACCCCAAAGCTCCTTCCCTTGATTCCCAAATACAATATCTGTCACATCACTTGCCTCCTCGAAACGAACCAGCTCTTCCCAGGTTTTGTGTGCAAATAAACGCACACCCTCATTGCCAGCGACACCAAAGAAATTGGCGGAATAATCGTAAATGACTTTGTTGATCCTGAATGCGTCACCAAGTGGTATGGAATGTGCGGTCGTCATTTTCCTGAGGTCCCAGATAGCCACAGAGGACAGGCTATCGGGTGCTAGAAGGTGATACCCGTTTTCGGAGAACGACAAGGTATGGACCGAGAAGGGTGTACCCCCAGGCGAAATGGTAGCAGCCAAGGTACCTGAGCGAACGTCGGATACTTGAATCTTTGATGAAGGCGTCCCAAGCGCGAGTAGTGCACCGTCCGGATGGATGGCGAGGGAACTGATGGGTTCGTCTGCAGGAGCAGAGTGATACACCTGAGAGAAGTTGGAGAGCTCGTGCAGGGAGTATGTTTTATCGAGGGATGAGTACGCAATTAGCGTAGACGTGGGGTGAACGACTAGGCCAGTCAAGTCGCTTTTGTGCGTCTTGATCGTGGCTTTGGGCAGGTAATCGCCAGAAGCACTGTCATGCGACCAGATTTTAGCAATCTTGTCAGCCCCAGCAGACAACAGCAAGGTGGGTTCGCCATCTCGTTCTCGGAAAGCGACATGATTGACTCTCTTCGCGTGTCCCTTGAGAGATGCAAGCACTTTGTCTGTGCTTCTGTCATAGAGTTGCACAATTTTGTCGTTGCCACCGGTCAAAAACTGGGAGGAGTTTACGCGTGAGATGGCAATCGAATTAATGCCGACAGGAGAGGCTGAGTGGAGGGAGGGAATGGCTGGTTTCGCTACAAAAGTTTTGACCTCTGCAGGTGTAGTATATCCAGCGGGTGCTTTGCGCTTCTTACGCGTGGCAGACAGGCTCTGCTGGCTTTCGTCAATTTGGTCGACGACATGCTTTGGTAGAGTGGCCGGGAAGGCCTCTTCGGTCATTTCGACGTCCGCACCATTGGTTGATACGGACGGTATGCCCATGCTAGCCTGGACGTTGGTCAGGGCCCTACACGTTTACCTGTTAGGACAGGAATGCGGGAATAAGAGCGCAGGACGTACTCTCTGGCAGCATCGCGTTCTCGGATAAGACGAGCAACGACGCGGCTAGCTGCGTCCTGTGCGTAGAGGGCATAACTCAGCTCTTGCCTGGTGTTGTTATACTGTTGTTTCAGCGCGAAAGTCTCCAAGACGAGGGCGTCCCATTCGTTTTGAAGGGTATGGAGGAGAGCGGGGATGGAGGTCGCGGTTGGCGGTCTCGGAGGCGCAGCCTTGGGGTCTAGAACGATGTCAGTGTACTTAAGGAGGGGGTCGAGGACGGGAACACGGACTGGCTTTGACTGAGAGGAGGTCGGATTCCTCGAGCTTTTCGCCGGTGAGGGGGTCAGTGCCGTTGTCAGTGATATACTTGAGGATTAGACGGCGCTCGTAGACATGGCCTGATTTTGTAGACACGACGGGATCCTGCGGAGGCTCACCAGAAATACCACAGAAAAACATGCTGAGCTCGTCGTCGTCGTCGTTGTCGTTGCCGTCGACGCGTCTGAACAGAGACTTGGCGGTTTTGTTGTTGGCTATTTGCTTTGCAGATTGGGCACTGACCACGATGGCAGACTTGAAGAAACAGCAGCTCGTCCTCTCCTTTGTCGATTTTCTCAACGAATCCATACAGGACGGCACTGTCAAGGACGACGACAAGGAGGGTCTCGAGATCGCGAGTGCGTTGCCCGGTCCTCCACATCTCACACCCCTTCGATTCACCCTTCCCAGTCCAATGCATCGGCGAGGCCTTTGGCGTAGATCCATCCGACGATACCCAGCGCAAGCAACTCAGCATCAAGCCAGCAAAGCTGCAGACCATATTCGAAGTCTTCCTCAAGACAAGAGACAAAGTCGGATCATCGTCCTCTGCATCACCGTCCCCCCCATCTGCCACTGCACCGCCCAAGACCCCGTCCGCAGAGGACAAGAAGAAAGCAGAGAAGCACAAGCAGACCGGAAACACTCAAATGTCCGCCAAAAAGCATGATTCGGCAATTGAGTCGTACTCCAAGGCAATCGCCATTGACCCCAACAACGCCGTCTATTTCTCTAACCGTGCCGCCGCCTACTCCAGCAAAGGAGACCACCCTTCCGCAGTTGAAGATGCAAAGAAGGCCATTGAGGTCGACCCCTCCTTCGTCAAAGCGTATTCTCGCCTCGGGTACCCCCTTCGCTCCGTGGCATCTGACACGAATCGCTCACCCACCTTTTCAGTCATGCGCATTACAGTTTGGGCGATTACAAGGCCGCTGCAGCCGCGTTTAGCAAGGGCACCGAACTGGATCCGACAAACGAGAATCTCAAATCAGGCCTCAAGAACGCAAAAGACCGCTTGCCTCCCGAGGACGAGGATGATGGCCCTCCCCCGCTCATGCCCGAGGATCAGCTTCGCTCGTCATCTCCGTCCTTGAACTCCGCTCGTTCGGATGCGACGCCAAACACGGCGGGTTTGGCGGATATGTTCGGCGGAGGGGGGGGCATGCCCAACTTGGCAAGCATGATGAACAATCCGATGATGATGCAAATGGCGCAACAATTGATGGCCAACGGCGGCCTGGAAAGACTCATGTCCAATCCAGCCGTGGCAAATATGGTACGCTCGTCTTCGTCTTCTGCTTCTGGATGACTCACACCCATTCGCCATCAGATGGGTCGTGTTCAGAACGGACAAATGCCTTCAATGGAGGAACTCATGTCCGATCCATCGTTGAGAGATCTGTACGTCTGCTCTCACCTCCGATGGAGCTTTTGCTAATCAAGGCATAGTGCCAGCGAATTTGCTACAGGTAATAACAGACGTTGAAAGTCTAGTTCCTGCGGAGGATCTTAGGACAGTGTTTGTCGGATCCATCTACTTGAGTTTCAATGTTTGGCTTTGAGCTCCTACTCTAGCGCACAAAATGCACATAAAGACTCGGCGGAAGAGATATCCACCGTTAAAGATATCAATAAGTACACGTAAATTAAGACACGGATCGAATGTGTGATATGACGAATAGAATAGTTGATGCCTTGCCTACGTATACATATTGAACCAGGGAACTAAATAACTGACCATTTATACGATTAACAAGGTATCATTTTGAGTGACGATTCTAGGTGTTGAAGGAGCCCTGCGTAGAGTGATTGGATACTTCCGAACTGTTGTTGCCTGTCTGGCGCTCAGAAGATGATGGAGCTTGAACGCGCATCTTCTCCGCTAACTTGCGGCTTAAAGCAGGAGGGACGAGATCCAGCTGCTTGGGAAGGTCGACTGGATGGCCCTGAGAAAAAAGCTAACTGAGTATTGTGTCTGTTACTGACACTCCTACTTACATGGGCCAAGTGATAACGTAGGCCACTCAGTTGCTTATACCGATTAGGGCAATTCTCATGAGGGCATTTGTACTGTTTCTTTGTCTTGTCTTCCCCTTCACTTGACGTCACAGTGGATGCGTCCACAGATGCAGGGACTGCAAGACCACTTATATAGGAGGAGACAATGCTAGAAGTGATGGCATGTTGAAAATGGGCCTTCGAACTGGGACAGAGAGCAATCAGACAATGTCCATCACAACAACAATCAAGCTCACATCTGAAGATGGTACTGCAATCCATTAATGCTCTGATGCATGCGTCAGCCAAAAGGAGTGCGTGATAAGGGGTCTGCATACCTTCCAAGATTTACCACATCCATCTAAGCCACAGCGATACGGTCTGTCCCCTCCTGAGTCTTCCGGGTGTGCAGTTTTGTTGTGATCCGAAAGGCCACGCGAGGTGCAATAACAGGCACGACTCGACGCGGCGTTGGGAGGCCAGCAACTCTCGTGGCCACAAGCATAAGGTTTGATGGAAGGACTGTGGTGCATGAGGAACACTGAAGATCTTTTGGATTCATAGGTACTTACTCGGGGGTCGCTTGCAAATCCGACGACAAACGCAACGGCACCTCCGTGTCGGGTCGTTTCCTAGAAACGGCCGTACCAAATTTCTGCCTTGGGATGGGGTGAAAGGAGCGAGGGCGATGGTCATCAGAGTTGGCCGATGAGCGGTCTAATGATGGTCGTTTCGTGTACGGCATTCCTGTGGAACGAGGGGAAGCAGTTGACCGTTGGACCAGTTGTGATGAGTGTAAAGAATTGGAAGTATAGTAGTGGTCAGGTGTTGCACGGGATGGACCCGCTTCTGGTTGGGTAGGTGTGTTTACATTGCGGCGCTCGGGTTGTTGCAGAGCATATCGGGTCTCAGACGAGGAAGTGGTTGGTGGCCTCGACGCCTGGTGACTGTGGCGGCTCTGGTCTGGCTGCACGTGGTTGTGGTGATATTCGCCATGCTGCTCTTGGCCGTGCATAGTCTCCACAACTCGTGCACGAGAAGGGCCACGCTGATGAGCATAATGATAGCCATGATGTGATTCGGAGTGAGAAAGCGGATCAGGAGCAGGAAGGCGAGTGCGCTGAGCATTGACGTCAAGCTGTGGTTCAGGAGACGCGGGATAGTACGTGTCGGGTTTGTCGAGAAGCGAGACTGAAGTCATCGATGATGACATGTGGTTCGCCTGCTGCTCAGGGAGCTGTGAGGTTGCAAAATAGGAATCGGCGGAGCTTGGGGCCCGAAGAGAGCTGCTTTGTGGTGTCGGCTGGTGTCGAGTTGACAATGCAGCATGCGAAAGGCTACATTCCTCGTGTGCAACGGATGGCGTGTAATGATCGACCTGCACAGGATGAGCGGAAGAGGTGTGAACCGGGATGGCCGTGTGCGGCACACTCCGTTGGAGCTGATGAAATTGATGCGGACAATCGTTGTATATGTTGCTTTGCTGCATGTCCTCAGTGTAGGGGGGCTGAGGGGCTGGCGATGTGGAGCTGACGGAGAGAGCACAAGTCGATGATGACGAGTCGTAATCGAATGGAGCGAACACAGCTGTTGAAGCGTTGTCCGGCGGGACGGAGGGAGTTGGAAGCAGTGGCGATTGGCGTCCGTTAGAAGCCATTGCCTCGGCGTCTTTTTCATAACGAATTGCGTGCTGTGGAGAGGACAAGGCAGAGCTGAGTGACGAAGAGGAGTAATGAAATGGAGCGGGATAATCGACCAATTGGGGAATAAGCTGTGCATGCTGTACGGGTTGTGCTGGGACATCGACGCTATTGCGGGATGTGGCGGGTGACAATGAGTCGTCCCAATAGGGTGAGGGTTCGATCATTGGGAGAGATGGCCAGACGGAAGGATTTGAAAAGTTGAAAGAGGAGGAGAGTTGGGGTTCGGAAGGAATTTTTGAGGAGGCTGCGGGGAGATCGGCAAGGGAAGCGGTGGCTCGCTTTCGTTCGAGAAGCCTCCACCTGGTAGGGATGGGTGTAAGCAACCAGGGTGGGGAGTGAAAAGGAGAGTGCTACCTGTTACGGCAGCCTAAGCCGCTGCGTTGGAGTTCTTGGCCGACGCGACCCCATTTGCCACCGAGACGGTTGTAGGCGGCGATGAGTTTTTCATCCTCGTCTTGTGTCCAGTCGTCTTTCTTGAGACAAGGATCAAGGGCCTCGCGATAACGCTTTGAGCACGCGTCGTCTGTACGGCCAGGGATGTTCCTGGCTATGACTGCCCATTTCGCGGAATGGATCTTATAGAGCTCCATAAGGAGATTATCTTCTTCTTTCGTCCAGGCAGTTTTCTTCACGCTCGGCGATAGTGAATGAAGCCACCGCTGGGGGGTCGATATGGAGACAATGTGAGAGATCGGCGGTCTGCAAGGGAGATGCTATAGCTTGCCTTCCTACACGCCTTATTCGACCTCCCCGGCACCGATGAAGCAACCGCCTTCCAGTTGTCCACCTGCCCGTGCACGGCGACAGCGTTGGCGAGCAGCTGATCTTCGCGGGCAGTCCACGGACGACCGACGGCGCGTTCGGTCATGAAGGGCGACTTTGTTGTTGGGGGCCAGCTATTAGATTGGACGAGTTCATATAAGCGAACCTAGGAGGTCTCTGATTACATAACTCTCCGTCCTCGCCATCGCCATCATGTCCCTCCTCCACGCCTACGCCTCGGACGACGACAACGACGACGACAACATCGCCCAGGACTCCTTTGGCATCGCCAACGTCCCCGCATCAAAGAAAATACGCACACTCTCGCCATGCCCCGTCTCCACCAATCCCGCGCCGCATGTCCTCCAACAAGTCTGTACCACTCCTTGTTCCTCCCCCCCGTTGCTCATCCTCTACCCGCAGGACCTCCTCACCCACACCTCTCTCGTCACACGTCCAACCGACACACAGATGAACGTCAACATACCCTATCATGACATGCTCCTGCCCGTACAAGGCCCCGAGAATCCATTCCGTGATCGGAATCGTTTCCTCAACCAAAACGCGCTTGCCGGCCACGTTGAGGAGCAGGCTATGTCCGACCATGCCTTCAAGGCACAGCATCTCACCCACTCCATCCTTGGCTACTCCGTCAATCCCTCCGTCGACCCCAACGCGCCCTCCATCCTTGGCGACCTCGACACCGCCTACCAGAATGGCTGTGCAACCGTCGACTCCATCCGCACCACCAACGTCCAGAAGAAGGACCTCAAACGCAAAAGAAAGAACAAGGGCAACTTGGACATCGTCGATGGTGATGGCGCCTACCTCGGTCCGTGGGCTGAATGGGAGGGTGAGGAACAGGCCGGCTTCTTGGATGGCGTCGAAGAGGATGAGGCCGACGACCAGCCCGAGCAAGACGAGGAGCCAGAGCCTCTAGTCGTCAAGAAAAAAGCAAAACCCAAGCGCGGCGGTGTTGGCCAAGAGACCTCCGTGTTCCATGGCAAGTCTATGACCGATTACCAGGGCAGGACCTACATGCATCCCCCCTTCGCGGACGCGCCACATCTTTCCGCCGAGGCTGGCTCCCAAGAGACCTTCATCCCCAAGGCGTGCATCCATACATGGACTGGCCACACACAGGGCGTATCCGCCATTCGTCTCTTCCCTCACACGGGCCACCTTTTGCTCAGTGGATCGATGGACACAAAGATCAAGGCATGTCTCGGGCCTCCTTTCTTCGTGCCCTGGTCCCTAACATATTCTGTATCCGTAGCTTTGGGACGTATATACGCATGGAAACTGTCTCAGGACTTTCCATGGCCACGTTCAGGCTGTCAAGGATGTCACCTTTTCAAACGACGGCAGAAAGTTTCTTTCTTGTGGTTACGATCGTCAAATGAAATTATGGGACACCGAGACTGGTCAGTGTCTCAAGCGGTTCAGCAACGGCAAAACTCCCTACGTTGTCCGTTTCCACCCTGACGATGATAAACAGCATATCTTTCTCGCTGGCATGTCAGACAAAAAGATCATCCAGGTACGCTTTCTGTCCAGCTTGATTCTCCGCAAGGGAGATAACAGATATTGGTAGTATGACATGAATTCAGGCGACATCACGCAAGAATATGACCAACACTTGGGTCCTGTGAACACGATTACGTTTGTCGACGAAAATCGTCGGTTTGTCACTACTTCGGACGACAAAACCATCCGGGCGTGGGACTATGATATCCCCGTCGTGATCAAGTACATTGCGGAACCCCACATGCATTCTATGCCGGCGGTCACTCTACATCCCTCGAGTTCGTACCACGTTTCTACTTGGCACGGCCTTGCGTTGTCTGACGTATTCGCACTCTCATGTGAATATAGAAAAGTACTTTGCCGCGCAGTCATTGGATAACCAGATTCTCGTGTACAGCACGGACAATTTCCGTCAGAACAGGAAGAAAAGGTTCGCGGGACATTCCGTCGCAGGATATGCCTGCCAGGTGGGATTTTCCCCGGACGGAAAGTGGATCAGTAGCGGAGACAGCGAGGGCAACGTGGTATTTTGGGATTGGAAGAGCGGACGAATCAAGTCACGCCTAAAAGCGCACTCCAAAGTGGTGATTGCCCACGAGTGGTTGCCACATGAAACCGTGAGTGATATCACCATCGCACATCTGGCGGACACTGACGGTTGGTATGCAGTCGAAAGTAGTGACAGCCTCGTGGGACGGTTTAATCAAGCTATGGGTGAGTTGTGTGGAGTCGGAGCGAGTACATGAGCTGACGGTTCCGTGCAGGACTGAGTTTTGTTTTTACAATGTGTATAGTCGGTTTAATCGTTAAGCATGTTTCGCTGTCAAAACATGGCGACCCTGCTGCGACGTCATTGATAACAAGTATAGAAGTGGAGCCAAGAGATGCCCACCAGCTCTTCCGAACTCGCGGACACAGTGAGAAACGTGCAACCGTGCCTAGTTGAAAATTTGATTAGGTTCAGGCAAGCTCGATTTAAGTTTAGGCCCTATTCGCTCGTTCAATCGTTCCGAACTGCCAGTCGTCCAATCGTGGAAAATCAAGAGGATTTTTCCGTCCGGTGAGTGCAAGGTCACAGTACACGACAGAATGACGGGGCTGACAAACCGCCACAATGCAGGTAGGTCGGTCCGCAATTTCTGTGTTTCAAGGCACCCCATACGTATCTCCGTTGTCTGGCTGTTGACATGGACAGGCTGCTGGACCTGGGGCCACTAACGTGGCAATATGGCCCGAGCCGCATCAAGTGCATTGTGCCACCTCATCCGCCCTAAAAGACGTGATTTGGTTTGGGGATTCAAGAATATTTTGGTGTGCTTCGTGAAGCAGGTTCGTGCCTGTATTTCCCTCAATGAAAAAAAAGGCATCCGGCGCCCGAAGTGACCTGGTTCCTGAATGGTCCAGTGATCACGACGGTGTGCACATGGACCAAGATCGGCATATCGTTTTCTCATATCCGTCGTACCCAGGATCTAAATAAAAGCATGACCTTCTCCCGCCGTTTTCCAGCACAATCAGGTCCCCAGTTTCAGCATGGTTGCCACAAAGTATTACTTTGCCCTCCTCTTGGCTTGTCTCGTCCAAGTTACCCTCGCCCTTCCAGTACGCTCCCCCTCCCCCTCTCTTTATGGCTGAACTGATCATCCCAGAAGGCTGAGCCCAACGTTGCTCGGGCAGTCGATGTATTATTCCATCTTTCAACTGGCTAGATGCATTCTTTCTGATTACTTGCTGTACAGGGTCCCACGGCGGATCAATTCGGCGGCGGTGGTGGCGGCGGTCCTCCCGACTGGTAGATATAGATGGATGATGATCAATGAGCCTTGTCCCTCGTAAGCTTCGTCTCTAGCCATGTTCTAGGACTCCCCTTCATATTAACCTCGCATGTGTTCGAAGCATATACACTCTTCTTTCGATATCGATATCTGTTTCCCCATACCAGGGCATCACCAGTTCATATATGATCGCGCCATCACACACGGTCTGACGATCCCATCAAGTGCTGCCCTTCTTCACTACTTTCTTTCGTGCCCCTGTTGCCCGCTCTTTCTCCTGGTGCCTAAGTTAGAGAAGGACTCGGTCAAATGCATTCTCAATCATCCTCAGCCTGTAGTGTTCGTTTGGAATATATATTCTAATCCCTTGTCTTTTCTTACTACTACGGGCAACTTGCTACTTTTATTTTAACTAGCAAGAATTGAATTTCTTTGATTTGTTCGCCAAGTAGCGAGTGCTTGTCCTGCTACCCGGCCATTTTTTGTGATTTTCCGGAAGCTGGATTAGGGCCGGCTTTCCCGCGTCAATGCGCGCGTTCCTACGCGTCTCGTCAGGCTCATACAGCTACCACCATGTCGATGCTCGACGAGCCTGTTCCTCAGGATGACCTGATGCGCGACAGGACGCGTGTCTTTGAAGAGTTCCTCATTTCTGACTCTTCCGTTTACAATTATCGAGACGACATCGCTCGCTTGTTACGCACAGAACAAACGCGTCTCATCGTCAACATCGATGATCTTCGTGACTACAACAAAGAATTCGCAGACGGTCTTCTTAAACAGCCCGTCGACTTTCTCCAAGCTTTCGACGATGCGTTGGTGAATATTGTCAACCAAATTCATGACGCCGAGAAACACGAGCTTGAAGGGAAGAGCTATCGTGTAGGCTTCAGTGGATCGTTTGGTGATCACCATGTCAGCCCACGAACCCTCAAAGCCGAACACCTCGGAAAGATGATATCACTAGAGGGCATCATCACTCGTTGTTCCCTTGTCCGGCCCAAAATGCTAAAGTCAGTGCACTACTGTCCTGACACGAAATTATTTCATTCGCGCGAGTATCGCGATGCCACAACTTCCACTTCCAATCTCCCTCCAACCTCCACCGTAACTCCACAACAGGACGACGACGGCCGTCCGTTGCAAATGGAGTACGGCTATTGCGTGTTTCGGGATCACCAGCGGATCAGCATTCAGGAGATGCCCGAGCGCGCCCCTCCTGGACAGTTACCGCGGAGCACGGACATCATTCTCGACGATGACCTTGTTGACAAGTGTAAGCCCGGCGATCGTGTTCAATTAGTTGGCTTTTACCGAAGCGTGGGTGGCGGCTCCAATGGAGCCTTCAAGTGAGCATTGATTTATATTCATGCCCGTTGTGGCCACTTAGATACCTTTGGAAGATCTCTTATCCTCGCAAATAATATCAACCTCCTTTCCTCGAAGATAGGAGGTGGAATTGCTCAGACCCCACTGACCGATATCGACATCCGGCAAATCAACCAACTTGCCAAACGACGCGACATTTTCCACTTACTTTCCCAGTCCCTTGCCCCTTCAATCTTCGGGCACGACAAAATTAAAGAGGCCATTCTGCTCCTCCTCCTCGGTGGCGCGGAGAAGAACCTCCCGAATGGCACGCACATCCGTGGCGATATCAATTTACTCATGGTCGGCGACCCATCGACTGCAAAATCACAACTCCTACGATTCGTCCTTGGCACAGCACCACTTGCGATTGCCACAACTGGTCGAGGGAGCTCCGGCGTCGGTTTGACCGCTGCCGTTACCACCGATCGAGATACAGGCGAGCGTCGCCTTGAAGCAGGCGCAATGGTCCTCGCCGATCGTGGTGTAGTTTGTATCGACGAGTTTGACAAGATGTCAGACATTGACCGTGTTGCAATACACGAAGTCATGGAGCAACAAACAGTCACCATCGCCAAGGCAGGCATCCACACAAGTCTGAATGCTCGATGTAGCGTCGTCGCAGCTGCTAACCCAATATACGGACAAGTAAGTCGTTAGAAATTCACCGACAATGCTTTAACGCCTCTGTGTAGTATGATATCCATAAAGATCCACACAAAAATATTGCACTCCCCGACTCCCTTCTCTCACGTTTCGATCTTCTCTTCGTTGTTACTGATGACATCGATGAGGAGCGCGACCGTAAAATCGCAGACCATGTTCTTCGGCTACATCGGTATCTCCCTCCTGGGATCGAGGAAGGAACACCTGTACACGACAATCTCACTCAGCCGTTGGCCATTGACGGACCCGGTGTCGCTCCAATCGAACAGGACACTCATGGAGAATCCAGTCCGTTTGAAAAATATGACCCACTACTTCATGTCGGTTTCACTGCGGCAAAGTCCCGCACTCGGAGAGGCAAACAGGTAAAAATGGAGGTTATCAGCATCACCTTCGTGAAGAAGTATATCCAGTATGCGAAGAGCAGGCCAGCTCCGGTGCTCACGAACGGCGCAGCAAATCATATTGTGAACGTGTATGCCAATCTCCGCAACGAAGAGGAAAGTGAAGCGAATAAGAAGAAGGTGAATATAATTCTGTCAAATTATCGTCCGACTGAGACGTAGTTGTAGACCGCACCGCTGACCGCGCGTACACTGGAGACACTGATCCGTGTGTCCACTGCTCATGCGAAAGCCCGACTCTCGGCCAAAGTCGAACAGGACGATGCAAGAGTAGCCGAGGAGATAATGCGATATGCTCTCTACAAGGAGGTTGCGAAGCGACAACGACAAAAGAGAAAAAAGCGCAAGCTGAACCATGGGGGTTCCACCGCTGGCAAGGGCGAAGATGGATCGCAGGATAGCTCGGATGAGGAGAGTGATGACGATGATGATGATGACCAACAGCCTGAAATAGCCGAACGCGTGAAGATGCCGCAGCAGCAACCAAACGGTGGACGACCTTCGGATCCACCGCGGAGCCAAAATTTATTGTGGCAAGATGACAGTCAGGATGTAAAAATGGTCACGGTTCCGGCAGCCGCCGCAGACCCTGCTAGGGATGGCGGCCTTCCGCCAGAACGGTATGTCAAACGGCCTCCTCTTCTCAAGACACTACAACTGACCCATCACAACTTTTCCCCCGTCGTGCTCGTTCATTGCAGACTCCAGTTGTTCCGATCTAGAGTGGCAAACTTATTTGCCTCACATCTACAGGATGAGGAACAGATTTTCCTGGCGGAGCTTGTACAGTTAGTGAACGCCGGACTGCCCACGGATGCATTATTTGGGACCGCCGAAGCCAGTGCCATTTGCCAGGTCATGACAGATTCAGATGAGCTCATGATGAGCGATGGGATTGTTTACAAGGTGTGATATCCCCGCGGACGCAGCCGTAGGTCTGGTAGTATTGATACCAAGCTTTTATTCCTTACTCGTACCCTTGTTTCACGGGCGCATTCTGTCGTACTTGAGACGTTGATGGCCGCAACTTTGGAGCGCATGAGCGCCAGTGATATGAAATTGAGATATCTGGTTTTGACTCATTTGGAATTCTCATTAAACCTTGTAATTGTTGTAGATTTACATCCATTGCTCTACTTACCGTCGACAATCATCCCGAAGTCTTAACACAGTCTTGACCTCGTTCATCCCTAAGCCTCCACATCCTAGCTCCGTCACGTTATCAAGCAGCTCCTCCCATCCATCGTTCTTCCCGCCGAATAAAGTGCTGAGCAACTTTTCATGCTGCTGTAGATCTGTGCCAAGCAGACGTCCAGCCGCCAGTAACCGGCTCCACGGTTTTTCAATACGGGCGCGCGACGTGTTCATTGCTACTTGAGAGGTTTCCGCCCATAGCTCGCATTCTGCTTGGACGACACGTGCTTGGGTTCGTGTCAGCCCCGAGCCACGCGTCAGGTTGGGTCGGAAGAGGACCAGCCGCTGTAGTACATGCTCCGAAATTCGCGATGCAGTCCGTCTGTAGAGTCTTGTGACGACGGAGGCAGGAAGCGTGCTCCGTAAAAAGGCCAGATGGGATGATAGAAGCGCAACGGCCGGCAGTAACGAACTCGGGACGGCGATTTCCACTGTGCTGTCGTCTGGGTCCTGCATATGACTACCAAGATTGGAGGTCAGCGAAGAGGTCGATGCCCTCCAACGCCTCCAGGATGCATCAAGTACTCACGTCGCCAAGGCGGAGAAGTGGGACTTTAGAGAGCCTTCACATTCCCCGCAAATTTGTTGCACCAGCATATCTTCTGCTCGTGTGGAAAGCTTTGCATATTGCGTAACAAGCTCTTCAAAGATAGTTCCTTCAGAGGTCGTCGCTCCATCACTGTCCCGCACATTGCGCTCAGGGAGAGAGGAATGCGATCCCGTTGTTACACGGAGAGACGCGCGATGGTTGATCTCCCCCCAAAGTTCCAGGAAAAACTAGACATCGCTTGTTTTGGGAGACGATCAATAAAACAGTAGACATGCTTACCACCTCCTCTCCCCAAGTTCGCATAGCATTCTCTATGTACCTCGCGCTCAACAAAGCCTTACACAAGCGCTGGCTACCTTCAACACCTCCTGTCAGTTTCCGCCCGTCTGTCTTTGGGCCGTCTACACCCAACGCGCCGGGTACCGCGCGCACAAGAGCAGAGGAGAGTGTCTCGAATGCATCTAGTGATGAAGATATCCGAGAATGGTAGAATTCCAGGATTGGGAGTTGAACGTGGACAAGAAATTGTGTGCGCTGTCGGAAAGATGGTAACGGCGAGTAGCGATCTACGGTGGGTGAGCAGATACGGCTGAAGTAGTGGTCAAGGACGCACCAGTTATCTGCTCGACAAGAGCCTTCATTCTCCGTGCCGAAGTTGTTGCCTTGAGGTCAGCATCTCGGGCCGCTTGGTTCTGTTTGTATTCATGTCTATCATCATCAGCAACGACCCAAGCGTCAGAAGCGCTGATGATTTCATGGTATTGATCATCCGCGACTGCATTGTCTGTAAACCCACGATCTCAATTGAATAAACTGAAGATTGAACCCACACTTTTTCTCTCCTTCTAGCCAAGCGTTGAACCAATCCTTTTGTTCTAGGATTACTTTGCTGATACCTCCTTGCTCGGCTTCCCTTCGTTCATCGTGTGCCTCTCGCTTGTCCTGGACGACAAACTCATAGCCCATGTCACGCAGGCTAGAATCAAAGATTAATGACTGATACACCGTATGCGCTAGCAAAGCGGGTCGCATTAGCAACACGGGAACTGAACGCTTGAGTTTTCGCTCAAGTATAGGTAGAAGAAGGGTCGTATAATTGTGCTGCGAATGCGTCGGTGCTCCCATCAGACGAAGTTAAATAAGACCACGTACCCATGCATTGACATCCTGAAACTTGGAGCCAGAAATTAGTCTTTGCATGACACCTTCCATGAATGGCCGGTGATCATGGGCGACGTTGACGATGTGCGTAAAATACCACTCAGGCTGAAAAGATGGATTTGAATGGTCTACAGCACTCGCACGGACAACAAAGCTTACACACCCTATCTAAGCGATTCGTCTCTCGCTCTGAGTCGAAGTGATATTTGAAACGCAAAGCTACCGGCTGGACGAGTGCCTGTAGTGGATATAGGCCCTCGGTTTCTCGGGGTGGGTGGAGGGACTCTCCGCTATATTTGGGGCACAGTGAGGTAGGAATGCATAGAAATTTCGGTGGGAATGCGTACATTTCTTGCAACCTGAGCAAATCTGAGACCGCAGACTCGAAAGCTGTACGGTCCTCCTTGCTTGCGGCAACATAATCTACAGCTGTTGGCCACTTGAGGTTCTCAGAAGCGGATATGAGCGTTCTGTACCGCCATCATCAAGCACAGTCAACGGTGAGCTGAGGACTGACATACGAGAATAAAGTTGCCTTCATGTCACCCCATGTCTTGTCACAAATTCTCTCGAGAAATGAGATGAGATTGAGGGAGCCATGCGAATTGCCAATGTCTTCCACTAGGCTGCATGAATGCCTCACATCATTAACAAAGGCTAGCAGAGCTTGGTATTTCGAGATCGCTGCTGTCGATATCGGGGAAATACTATTGCGCATCTGCGACGAAGACCACTCGCTTCCAGCTTACGTGAATAGGCAGGAGAATACGGTATGGCACATATCTCTTACCTGAGCTGTAGGGTGCGTTCTACTATGGCAACATAGGACCGAACGCTCTCGAGTTCCTTTAAAGCACGATGTATTGTCTCTATGTCTTCGAGCAAAGTGGGAGCATTGTCATCCCCTGTGGGACTGAGGGTGGAAATCAAGTCATGGGACAGGTAGGCGAGGTCGTCCTCCAAACTGTCGCGCAGCGAGGCAAGTTCTTTCGCCTTGTCCTGCTGCAGGATAGCCTCTATTCGCGTGTTAGTCGTCAATATATGGATCTCTTTCTCCGATTCAACAAGCTGTGAAGAGATGAGCGTCGGGTAGAGAGACCGGCTGACTTGACACGAACATGTTGCTCAAGTTGTACCTGGGTGCAGCGCGCGTCATCCAGGATCCGCTGCAAGTCATCAAGGTGAGCAGAATCTGCGAAGCTCCCGTTCAGAACATCAAGAGCTGAGTTGTGGGCGAGTTCTGCACTTGGCGGGTCCTGTAGTTGCTTCACAGTTTGAGAGGACATTGCGAACTGTTAAGCCGACTCAGTTGGCAGCGTGTCAAAACGTTGCCAGAGCCACGTGGTTATCTTATCACGACCGACATTGTATATCTACACTCTGACGACAAAAATGAAGGCAGTATTTGTACCTGGACTTGCCAGTAAGGATATCAGGTTGGTATCAAATCGAAAAGCTATGACAAGTCAATCAGCAGCATAGCGAGCGGTAAAAGCACTCACGCACATAAATTAGAACGATTGATCCAAACATAAGGGGGTCGCTACACCTCCGATGCCTCTACATAGCTCACTACCGCTTTCCAGTCTTTGACCCGCTGCACGAAATTCTGGCACTTCTCATTTGCCCGTGCCAGAGCCTCCTCGCCCTGTCGGGCGTCTTGCACCAGAAAATCAGTGCTCCCATTTCCAAGCTCCACTCGCCTCTCATAGACCATATCATCATGCTCGTCTTCAGGAAGAGATATCCTTTTGTTCCATTGGTAGTCTCCAAAGAGTAACACAGGTGGCGCAACACCGTCTCCACTGGGTGAGACATATTCGGCACAGGTCACCGCATTTTCCAACGAGTCGTCGACCAGTAATTTTGCTCCGATGCGGATGCAAACCTCTGCCTTTGACAGTTTCTTGTGATTCACGTTTCCCTGATCTACGCCCGGCACATCGTCTAACCTTTGCTGAAGAGCAAACTGTCCTGTGCATATTATTTCCTCAAAGCAACCAGGGAAATGACGTTTTGTCCATTCCCAGCTCGCATCACGGATATGTTCGTTGCGTGCGGTGATGATGACGAGGCGATAGCCTAGACGACGTAGGGCAGCAGTGCCCTCTTGTGCTCCCTCGATCGGCAGGATCGATGAGACCCAATCTGTCGCGTAGAAATCCCTGACTTTCTTGTGGGTTTGTGCAGGTGGGCCCCAGCAGGGATTCTGGGATGAGCATCTAGATAATCCGATCACATGGCGAACAGAGTGAGGAGCGTACTTTCCAGTAGTAATAGTAGTAGAAGTCGTTCAGGCCAATGTTGGAACCGTATTTCTCATTATGCCCTGTTCATACCGGCCTTGTGAAAAGTTGTGGAAGGGACTGGGAACGAGGACACAAACACGTTGCGATGTGCTCGTTGGTACCGCTCAAGACATCATCCAAGTCGACTGCTATAATGCCCTTGAGAAACGACGAGGATGAGATATCACAATTGGGCATGGACGGGTATCGATAGACGCTCAGCGGGCGTGTCGGATGAAGTCAAAAAATCACATGTCATCCGACGGTCTGTGATTATGCCAGCAGCCAAACCAGCCAAATCATGTCTGTCCTCTCCAAACTCCTTCCATCGCATAAGCGCATCGCCGACTTTTCTCGCATCTATGCATCCCACCGACCACTCGTACAACGCAGCCTTACTGCTGGCTTCGTCCTCTATGTCCTCCTGGCCGCATATCAAGGCGTCGCAGCTCGTCCTCCCACCAAGAACCGCAAGAATGTTCCTGCGGGGGATGGAAAGCCTGCGCGCGTCGCTGTGAGCCTGAGCATCCCTCGACACGCAATTTGTTATCGGTGATCTCAAACTATACCAGGTCGATGCACTATTTTATCAGCGTCTCGGTGTCATCCTTAGAATAGTCATCCCTTCCATCCGCTCCAAGGAAGCTCTTCTCCTCGTCATGCACTCCAGTTTGCTGGTATTCAGGACTGCAATATCTTTATATGTCGCCGCTCTCGATGGCAAGTAAGTACTACCGTCACCCAGCATTGACGTATGTTCAACCCGTCCAACAGAATCGTCGCATCACTTGTCAGAGGGAGGTCGTTCGAGTTCCTTTTGAACATCATTCGCTGGGTTCTTGTCGCAATCCCAGCAACTTGGACGAACAGCTGGTTGAGCTATGTCCAGAATAAGCTCGCCATTGCTTACCGAACTCGCCTGACTCGCGAGGTGCTCCAGCAATACCTCGCAGAGGAATCCGAGACACCTGATTCCAAGGTTTATTACAAAATCTGTGAGTGAATGTCACGACTTGTGATCCTAACATCCTCAGTTTCCTTTTCAGCGAACTTGGATGATCGGATTAAGAACGTTGACCAGTTAAGTCTTATAAAAGTATATACCACTCTCCGAGGCATTGACGGGCACGTAGAATGATTACACATGACATTCAGCACTTCTCTGCTCATCTTGCAGCCATCTATGCGAATTTGGCCAAACCCATACTTGATGTCATTCTCTATAATTACCAGCTATCCCGAAACATCGGTGCAGAGGGGCTCGTTCTCCTTACAGTTTTGATACAGTCATCTGCTGCAATATGTATGTGATCGCTTTTGTCGGCAGGTAACCTCTAGGTTGACACAGTATAGTACGAGCAGTGACACCATCGTTTGGAACATACACCGCTCAATCCGCCGCTCTCGCTGGTTCTTTGAGGCACACACATTCTCGCTTGGCAGAGTTTGCTGAAGAAGTCGCGTTTTTCGGCGGTGAAGATGCTGAGAAAGAAATCATAGAGAAGGAGTACATGATGCTTGTGCGGCACGAAGAAAAGGTCATGGCCCGGAGATGGTGGTATGGCTGTGCCGAGGAAGGGATCGTGAAATGGCTGTGGGGAAGCTTTGGGGTCAGTGTTACACTTTTATGTGTATGTCTGACTAAATTCAGTAAAGCTGGTAGTTTGCGCCATCCCGGTTTTCTTCAAGCTCCCTGGTCTCTCGAATATTGACCTCGGGAGTCGCACAGAAGGTTAGCGTAGCATTAATTTAAAGTTACTCCTAACTAATTCTTGCACCAGGTTTCGTTACAAATCGGAGGCTTCTACTGTCCTCTTCTGGTATGTGCCTTCATCTCCTTTCCAGGTTGGTCATTCGACAGGTATCCGTGACTCTAGATGCGATGGGTCGTGTGATGTACTCTTACAAGGATCTGGCCCAACTTGCAGGTTACACTGCGCGCGTTTCTCTCCTACTCGACACGATGTCGGACGTGCGCAAAGGTAAATTTGAGAAAAGTCTTGTAGCTAGTGCCTTGGAAGGGGAGAACAGCAAGGGTGCGTGTTTTGGATAATGTGTGGCTTCACTTCATAAGATCATGAACAGTTATAAGCGGGCGGGGGGATATTTTTGAAGCCGAGGACATCCAGTTTGAAAATGTCCCGATCGTGACTCCCAACGGGGACGTGCTGCTCAAGAGTTTGACATTCAGTGTAAAACCAGGGGTAACGTCTTCACCTTATATGATAAATTCAGTGACTGCACAGGATGTTAGGAACACCTGCTTATTGTTGGGCCGAATGGTAAATGGATTACACCGTATTTAAAAGGATTCCGACTCTAGTGTTCTTTCAGGGTCTGGGAAGTCGTCGTTATTCCGTATCCTCGGTGGAATTTGGCCCGTTTATGGTACGTGCAATATGTCCTTGCGATGTTTTGTTCCTCAGTTTTTCTAGGTGGTGTTGTGCGAAAGCCACCTGCATCAGATTTCATCTTAATCCCTCAGCGACCGTATCTCTCGTTGGGTACGCTTCGTGATCAGGTCATTTACCCACACTCACATGAGCAGATGAAAGCTCGTGAGTCCTAATGTGACTTTTTTCATATCAATCCTGACGGAATCCTTAGGAGGAATTTCGGATGACAACCTTCTCGCTATTCTTGCCGTGGTAGGGATGGATAACGTTGTGGAACGTGAGGGTGGATGGGGCGTCACCCGTGAATGGAGGGAAGCCTTGAGCGGCGGTGATCAGCAGAAGATTGCGTGGGCAAGATTATTTTATCATAAACCTAAAGCAAGTTTTTTCTCCTTTTGAACACCCCTCCTTGAAAGGATACTAAATATCGGTACAGTATGCCATTCTCGATGAGGCCACCTCGCTCGTTCCGCCAGATATGGAAGGCAAGATGATGGAACAAGCCACTGCCCTGGGTATCACGCTCCTGACTGTTTCTCACCGACCGTCCTTGTGGAAGTATCATTCCACAATCCTGCAATTTGATGGACAAGGCAGATACGTGTTGTGCGTTGCGTTCCTACCATGACCAAGGGTGCTCGAAAGCGTATGTTTATTGATCACTTTGCAGCACGCAGTTGAATGCGGACAAGCGACTATTGCTCCAAGAGGAAAAGGAGGAGCTGCAGGCGAAACTTTTAGAGGTGTAAGTGGATTCTGCCCATTAAGGTGGGTCTCGTGAGCATTAATGTGGTACTTTTCAGACCGAAACTCAAGTCACGTCTTGCGGGGCTCCGGTTACTAGCTGACCAACGAAGTGATAAGGCGTAGTAGTAGCAACAGAATAGATGTGCTAACCCTCCTACTCGTTCTACGGTAAATTTTCTCGGATATCGTGACTTACCTGTGGTGCTCTAAGAGCGTGAGAATAACATGCCAAATAAAATATGCTTGCCGATCCGTCCCGTAGCCAATCGGATGGCTGAGACCGGCACAAATTTTAGGATCACGAGCCCGCTGGTCGTCAGACACTGCGCTTCAGCCACTTTCCTTCGCTTCCCCGTTCGTTCCCGGTCTCGAGACGATGCATTTCTTCTCCCAGTCATTCAAGTATGAGTGCGTAAATTCTCATGAGCGTTGACAGCTGCGGCACCTGATGGCTCCTTTAGCCACCCCTGGTCTCACGTCGTCATTGGAATATGGCATAAATACCCAAATCCACACTGCACGCACGTCGTGACGGTCGATGTCATAGATCGTTCGGTCGACCCAGCTACTGGAATAATACGGACAGAACGTGTGTTGGGTTGCAAACAGAAGGCGCCCACTTGGATCGTCAAAGTATGTCGATCTCCTTCACAGAGTGTGGTCTGACTCGCTTTCCTCTTCAAAAAATCTAGTTGTTCGGTGGATCGGAAGATGCCTACGTACGCGAGATATCGTTCGTCGATCCCGCAGCGCAAAGAGCAACGATCACCTCCGTCAACCTTTCTTTATCTCAATTCGCATCCTGTTATGAACGGATACAATATAGCCCGACGTCTTCCCACCAGACAATGTTTACGCAAACCGCAGAAATACAAGCACGCATGGCAATGTGGCGGGCTATGACAGATAGACTAGAGAGTTGGCTCGTGCAGAGGTTCGAGCAAAATGCGAAGCTGGGCAAGGCCGGGTTTTCGGACGTTCTGAGGACAATGTGGGAACCAAAGCAACCGCAGCTATCCCAGGGAGCACCATAGCCGCTTCCCGTGGTTTTTCGTTCTCATTATGCTGTTGCATCAGAAATTCTAGCTTACTCACATCCTGCATCTCAGCATTCATAGATTTGTCCTAAAAAGTCGCAAAGACAATACACTTATGACTATTCTACACATGTAATGTATCTCGACCGAGAATCATGCTGGTGACCTACTACCTGATTCTATGCATACAGCCACGGAATTCGAAGGCGGTCAAACAGTACTAGTTGGGATTATAATACCGCAATAAAAATTTCATACTTCCTGCTCATATGCTTCATCCCAGCCAACCTGATAGGGTTCTTCGGTATCCCCCTTCTCGCTTCCATCTTCCTCTCCATCGCGCGCTGCGTTGGGAAAGTCATGATTCCGGGATGCTGGCTCTGAGGGTTTCTGGCTGCCTACTCCACCACCTTCCTCTTCCACTATCATATCCTCCTCCATTTTATCATCCATCGAATACAAGTCGTCTTTCTCATCAAAATTAATGTTCGGATTTCCACCGTCTATGAAGAGATCTTTAAGTGCGTCGTAATTGATTCGTTTGCTATACTTTGCATTTTTCTTGAGGAGGTTGCGGACTGATTCAGCAGCAGTTCTCCCAGACGGTGTGGACTCATCGCGAGGTTTCGTGACAGTTTTTCGTCGCTGGAAGAAATAGACATGGTAAAACAATGAAAGCACAGACAGAAAGTCTCTGCGAGAAAGACAAACCTTGCGACTTCTTGGGTGCTGTGCGCCTTCTTCCAACTGATCTGCTTTTGCTGTGAAATCCCCTTGAACGACATAACCCGATAGTGGGGAATGAAAAACATACTAGCGATATTTTCCAAATACTCGCGATTCATTTCTACCCATACACGTTCTTTGATTTTAACCTCTTCTTCGGATAGAAGAAAGCGGTCGAGTTCCTCTTCGTCAAGGCCTTTGAGTTCATCGACTTCAGCAAAGTGTGCGTGGCGCCGTTCCTCTGCTTCGTCAAGTGCTTCGGTGAGCAAGAGGCCTTGTGAATTCTGCAAGAAAGTTGCTACTTCCTCCGCAAGGGCTTGGTCGACGGTTTCTTCGATGCCCGCAGCAGACCGAGCTGTTGCGTCCTCGGTACTTAATCGAAGGACTGGGTCAATATGAGCATAGGCTGTTTCTTCATCTTCCTCGGGGAAGAAGAGGGGCGGAGATGCTGTTACGCCCACAAGGATCCCTTGATTGAAAAGCGCAGGATCTATCGCTGGTGGGGGAGGCGCGACCTGTTGAGATGGGGGCTTGGTTCCCTCTTCCTCTTCCTCTTCCTCCTCCCCCTCCTCCTCCGACACACTGCCCACTCTTTTCTGCTTTCCCTTCCGGTTCTTAGTGTGGACCTCCTTGGGTCCAATCCCAGTTTTCTCTTTCTCTCTTTCCTCCCGTTCCCTTCCCTTTGTAAATGCAGGTGGATCCATCTCTTCATCCAACCATACCGTTCTGAAGTCTGCCAGCGTCAGTGCCCCACTGGGCGTCTTCTTGAATTCCTCAAGACGTTTCTTCAATGTGGTGTCGGCAATCTTAACAACCTGTACAATCTCCTCCACAGATCTCCGGAAATTATTCATGCGAGCAGCGAGGAGAAGTGCTGCACCACATATACCGGCCGGACGTCGTCCCTTGGTGACCCAGTCCCGGTCAAAGCGTTGGACAAGTCGAACAGCGTCAGTGGCGACCCTGTGGGTCTCCTCACCGAACTCAAGCAATGCAGCGAATCGGGAAATGTAATGGGACGGATCCACGAGAGGAAGTTTGAGATTGAGAGTTTGCACTAGCTGGAGATAGGTATGGCCGAGCTCGAAGACATTTACCTAGAATACGATCAGCAGGATAACGACGTTTGAAGCGTACAATATGCACCTGCAAAATGTCGGAAAAGTCGATAAGCATGTAGTTTCGGGTTTCCTTCTGTCTGCATGCGACATATAGACAAACGGCAGCTACGTTGACACTTCTTCGTCCTTTTGTGAATTTATGCTCCACAGCAAGAGTATAGAGACGTGTTGCGGTTAGTGCGACTACCTCGGAGAGATGGAGGGCTGTTGCAAGACTCTGAATCTTTCTACTAGCTGTTCAGGTGTCATTGGGGGAGGTTCTTTGGCATTTTGAAGCCACGTACCATTCGCAATTGTCTGTTCGCGAGATTCAACGCTTCCCCTCTTGCCGAAAGGACCGCTCATACGAGCGTGGGCTGACCAAGACTGAGATTTGTGATTTCTACCACTGGAGGACGTGACTCACTTGAGCCTTGTCCAACATATGCTCCTTGCACCATTGCCGCGCCAGTAGAAGTCTCGCCGAATGTGACCTCGGATACGATAGTGTTCTCTTCCACCACGGTCCCGCATTTTATACAGAATCCGTTGCCTGCAGCGGGGTCATATTCGATTACCGTACCCCCGCAATCTGTGCAGACGGTCTGAAAAGGGGTGAATTAGCATAGCATGGAGGGCACATACGGGCGACGTACCATCTTGGTTGTAAAAGTCCGAGGAGATTGATCGTTTGTTGGAAATTAATACGGCGGAATCACCTGGGCGTTCGTTGTACACTGTACAGGCTACAGAGAGTAGAGCGTTGTGAGGGGGAGAAATTGTACTAGACCAGGCTTTCCCCTACGTGGCGAAAAGTGTTGAACATGGCTGGCAAGTTATCTGGTATGTAGTAGTGTATGTGCGTGACTGAAGATGATGTCGGGCGTCACAGGATGAGTCACACAAAATTTGCTCAGCTGCCACTGCCACACGTACCAGTCCCTGACTCGACATTGGCTTGAAGTTTGGACGTTTGGGTATCTCGTCTTCAACGTTACAAGCTAGCAGATTGAAGATGAGCATTTCGTTGCGAGACGCTCGGTGATGTGATTTGACACAACCATCGTTCTGGGCTCATTCTCCTTTGCGTCGTGATTCGGAATGATACTCTGAACTTTGAAACGGCCAGTTCAAGTTATTATTGGTGTGCTTCTACTATTGTTGTCTATAGTCTCTAGTCTGACCACCACAGCCTCTGATCCACTCCGATATGATAAAAGTCACGAAGACCTAATGTGTCATCTTTGCATCGTCAGTGGTTGGTCATGTCTTTGATAAAAGGTGACTGATTGGCAAATCTGCATCTCCTCACCCTCTGATACTCTGACTGGTCCTTCTTGTCCGTCACTGCGATAGAAGCTATATGACCCCTAAAGTAGGGTTAGCTGGACGCCGGTTTAGCTGGTTAGTAGGTGGCAGGAGGGCCCCAGGGGACCATGACTAAGGCTCATCTGGCTAAGCCTCCCAAGTATAATGTTCACCCGGACGGACGAGACTAAAGTTTAAATGTAGTGGAGCCACTGCTTGGTTGACGGCCTCCGAACTGCCAGCCTTGTGCCATCGTTTCTGTATATGGTAGCCTACAAAATCCACTGAGAGTGGAGGTTGTGAGTGTTTTTTTTTTTTGGTTCGATATTGGCAGGGTCACGTATGTGAAGTAGTGGAGACAGTGTACGACTGGTCGCTAGGAGGGTCGCAAAATAGCCAAAGAGAAACCACGCATTTGTCAATGAGACCTTTTCCGATCAAAACTTGATTTATTCTAGACCGCAGTATTCCCACTGCCAGCCTGAGTGTGGCTCACCATGACGACTTCAAGAACATCAGATTACAGTATGTTTAGCCTAACGCAATTCACTTTCCTTTTTATCCCCCATTCCCCTTGACTCTGCAGTCCAGCAGGAGTGACATAGCAGGCTTTCCACTCCTCAGTCCTTTTGCCCGCGTTCCTCGAAGGAACTCCTGTCATTTTATTCTCTTGCCCTTGGAGTGGCACTGCCATTCATTTGTAGTTTGTGCAAATATTGGTGCGTGACAGATGCCCGCATTCATTGGGGCACAGTGCGTTTAGTCGCATAACCTGACCTCCCTCGACTCAGCTGCGCGTAATTGGCTATGCGCGTTAAGGACATTTGGGAAATCTTCCCTCTTCCCGCCAAAATAAAGCTCTTTGTGAGTGATGATTCTTGGACGAGTTTCCTTCGGCCAAGGAGACCGTCATTATTAACCTCGAGATGTCCGACTTTACTCAACTTCCTGACCTATCTCTGTAGTGGGATCGAATAACACTCACCAGAACTGCGACTGTTTATTTTGTCGTCTCAGTATTGCACTGCATTCTCCAACTGATTTTTCAAGTGCAAGCCTTCCAGATCAATGTCCAAGCAACTAATTTCTTGGCTTCCATCATCAAGCAGGGCGATGCTATCAACCCAGATGCATTTTATGTTTTGGGAAACGACCTCCGGCTTTGCGACACTGTACCAACCTCATTCAGTACTAGCTCATGCCAAGTAATATGGGATGGAATGGTCGGCAACAACACCCTGGTGCCCACGTCTGCCGTGGCGGCCGTGGCAATGAATACAACAACAGATCCATCGCTCTTGACGACGATTAGTAGTATTAGCGGCACCTCCACGATCAGTGCGAAATCTTCCCATTCCAATTCGGCACCTACCGCGGTGGCGGGGCAATCTCATCTGACGACGACGACAACCGGCATTAGCAGCAACTCCACCAGTACTACAAAATCTTCCTACTTCAGCTCAACTCCTACTCCAACAACCACCGCAAACAAAAAGAGCGGGAGTTGGGATGAATGGATACTCGGTGAAAGCGCAGTTGTCAAGGTCAGCCCTTATGTTGTATACATGGCAATGTTTGCTCACCTATGAGGTTAGCGTGTCCCAAGTACTACTGAAGCTGTCGACATCAACGGCACAGTGCAAGTCATCGTCAACGGTTTTGGATGGAACAACGAGAGCGCGATTCTTGACAGAGAGTGCTTATGGGCTTTAGGTTGGCCCGTCCAGATGTGCGTACGATGGAATAGATACACCGCGGCTGGTCTTTTTGAAAGGAGCATTTCTAGCCTTCGAAACACCATGAGGGAAGATCTCACCTTTATTATGTTCCAGATCTGGTTGTTAGGGATGTCGATTGTTGCAGTGAGTATTAATTCAATGACAGAAAGCCATATGGTCTGATTCTCTGTAGATTCTGAACGAATCGGTTCCGCATATGTGAGGGTTGTATCATCAGAACCTCTCATCAGAACCTAATACCGTGTTCAGGATAGCTTCCCTCCTAACTCATCTGGTGGCTACTGGATGGGCGGGATTCCAGATATACAACTCTGCCCAGTTTCGCAGTGATTTCGCAGAAATGACGACAAATGGAGCCTGTCACCCTATCAACCTCCTTCCCAACTACTGGCAATCTCGTTCGGCCGCTGAAATCCCAAGCTTGGTGTTGAACGCTGTGGCTTTGTTGGTCTCTGCTGTCCTATCTTGGAAGCTAGCGAAGGTTTGATTTTTTTCCTCTTTCCTGAAGTCATTGAAGTGGATTCACGCTCAACATAAATACCTTTCAGTCATTCGGCTGGCAAACTTTCAAGCGTGTCGGGGCATCTCTCACTATCAGTCGCATCTACAAAATTGTGTTGACGTTGTCGATCGTTATTCAACTCTCCTTATTCTTCATCGTCACTTCGATAGCGTTGTGGCTTGATCAACTCTGGAACGGCGCTATCGGTCATCTGGCAACCTCACCAGTGTATCGGCCTTTGTTGATCGTGACTCTGATCGTGAGTGTCGAGGACATCTCTATTGGCGGATGAGTCTGACTCATACTGCCGCAGTTATTACCCCCATGGCTTGCTGCTGTGAGAGCCCAACCTCGAAATCACACTTTGCGCTAATCAAGTCCTCCATAGGGTTGGTATTCAGTGAGGCGGGAACGGAAAATCGAGATACTCGGTTTCCTTCTTATGTGTCTGTGTTACCTCGCTGGCTGGGGTGCCATGTTTGATTCCACGACTTTCCGCTGGACATACGTAACCTGGACGTTCTTTGGATTGATGACAACGGCCTCGGTTTTCCTTACGCTGCTCTCGTTCATACTAGGCATTATATGCCGCTTCAACTTTGGCAAAGGGTTGCCTCACTATTGTGCGTGGTCGATCTTCGTAACTCGTGCCCCTCCTCTTATGCTACGCACCATAGTAAATGCACAGGAGCCCATTGAAGATGATTTTGAACCAGTTATCTTCGGCGACCCAGAGAAGGTGGCCTTCCCATCAAACAACGAACCAACTTTCTCCGTTGCCTTTGGTCCAGAGGTTCAAATCCCTCCCCCGCCACAAGGGCCGCGTTTTGCGCGACCTCTGAGGATGCTTAGCCAAAGGTCCCTCCAGCAACCATGTCCAGCAATAATTCGCACACCATCTGGGCATACATGCTGCCACCCTCACCGGCAACCATCTACCAGTAGTGTTAACAGTTCAAAGAGTAGTGGCAGTGTACGTACCGACGATAAGCGCTGGGTGATTGAGTAAAGGGTCGAAGCGTATCCGTAATGTATTGTGTGTGTTTTTTCTGTACGGACGTGATTGTACCTGACCGCAGGGCCATCGGTTGCGCACATTCTCTAGCTATTTTCTCTACTTTGTTCAAGTAAATTTGTCTGTGTATCTTCGCGACCAACCAATGAGTACTATGTTACAAGATGCTGAGCAAAGGATCTAAGTAATAGCTACAGGGTGTGTGCTGAAAAAAAAATAAGTCCGAACCAAGCAGACCGCACCGTGCCACGAAAAGACAAATACAAGATGCATCGTATGAATACCCTCAATCACTATCAGGGGTTGGTTCTTCATTAGAGGATGACGCAGGTGAGGGTATCTGAATAGCCTCGACCATCCTCTCCTGGGCGGTAGCAGCCGGCTTCGCGATCGGGACCATTTCATACTTCTCAACATGAGGTATTTCGACAGGTGGAGCGGGGGCGAGTTCCCCATCGCCAAAGCCCAAAAGTGTCTCGCCAAACTGGAGCATCCAGGGATGATCCAGAAGCTCAACCGCTGTGGGCCGTAGAACGGGATCGATGGTCAGACATTGTTTGATGAAATTGATGCCGAGTTCGCTGAGTTGACCTGGTTCTGGAAGAGGTGGGTGTTGGGTAGCGACCCCGATGTGAAACATAATTGCCCTTGAGATGTGTCATGAGAAATACGTGGTGAATATATGTCGATGAGATAAAGCGCACCATTCATTGTCGAGATTACTCCAGGGCTTCTTACCCGTAGCAAACTCGAGCACAACACAGCCCAAGGACCACACATCCATCGCTCCGTGACGACCCCGTCTGTCATTTTTGATGACCTCGGGAGACATGTACATCGGTGTACCCGTCAGGCTGTTGTTCACCCCGAGGCCACCACCAAGGCCACCAGCTTTTGCCAGGTTGGCCATGTCTGAACCACGGCGAGATCGTTGCATCGTGCGATTCTTAGCGAGGATTTTCGATGCTCCAAAGTCGACATATTTAATGACCCCTCTGTGATCGAGGAGGATGTCTGGAAAACAGGTTAGTCTTCAGAATCCGCTATCACGGTAGAATGACACACTGTCGGGCTTTATATCACGATGCACGATACCTTTCGAGTGGAGGTATGCAAGGCCCTCCAACATTTGCATGGTATACAGCTGGATGATACTCTCATCCTCGATCCGCCCGTGCTCCAACAATGCCGCCAGGCTCCCTCCTTGGCAATACTCTTCGAAGATGTACACCTTGTCCCGATGCACCTCAATGCCATAGTACTCGACAACATTTGGATGGTGCAACATCTCCATGATGCTGAGCTCGTCTCTGATCTGAGAGTGTAGATTGGGTAGCCCAGATAACTCCTGGAACTTAATCTCCTTAACGGCCATGAGGGACCCTGAATCGAGATTAACAGCAAGGTAGACGGAGCCAAATGCCCCAGCACCGATGAACCGCCGCTGCTGCCAACGGATAGAGATGTTTGAGCTGGAAGATGCAAGGAAGACTAGGGATCGATCCTCCAACTTCTCATCGTCGAGCACACGCCCAATTAACCGGTTCTCCGAACTCGCCTGCTCGCGCTCCTTTTCGAGAGACTCAAGCGCCTTGGCAGTTTTTTCCCAGAAGACGCGAACATGAGCGCCTGTGTACGCATAGGCACTAGAAGTGATAAGATAGTCGTCATTGGCGGGAGACTGCGAGCGCTGTAAAAGTGGGTCATCATCCGCGGCGATAGATACTTGCTCGCGGAACAACTCCTCTTGCCGCTCTTTCTCCTTGCGTGCCTCCAGGGTCGACCGAGCACCTAAGATATCAAAATGGCTGATCAACAGTGTCATACAACTTGCTACTTTCTGTCGAAGCATCTCAAATTGATCGCTTGACATCTGTAGAATATTGCTCCGCCTTGTGCGATGTAGCGTGAATTCGAGTGCGTTAACGGCCCATTTAAAGGTCTTCCTATCGGTAGGATCGCAATCATCGCAAATGAAGGAAACCCAGGAGATGGCAAGCCGGATAAGCGAACGATTGAATTTGGTCATTGTGGAGCGTTCCATATGTTTCTGCGCGTGTTGGCCATGCTCAGATGCGAACAAGTACCAGTTCTCGAGTAACTCCTGGTATCGGACGGCGTTTCGCAGGGATTTACGGACGTGGTGGACCGAATCAACAATGGATTCAGCGAGCTTGTTCGTTGCACGAGAAATCTTGCGCAATTCGCGATTGACGGCTGGTATATGTGCCTGCTGCTCGACTATACAGGGAGGGGGAGTGAGAATGACCTCAATTGGCTCCTCGTCTTCATCAGCGGGAATAAAGGTGTCACCGAATTGCTCTTTCGCCAGCGCGAGCCGACGCATTGTCCCGTCCGCAACCAGCCTCACCCGGTTATCCTTTATGTCGAGCTCTATTCTCGGCAACTCTAACATGAGAACCAGTCCATTCCAAATGAATAGGTTGCGGGGAGACAACAGCAAAAGGTATTCCGCCTCCTCATCCTCGTCGCTTTCCGCATACTCTACGACATTGTCAACAACGGGAAGCGGTGAACCCTCGTCGTTGACAATCTCATTGACATGAAAAGATTCAAGAAGAATGCGACGAATAGCCTCGGGGCGATCTCGGAGCGCGCTTGAGGCTATTATATAAGTACCGTCTTCTTCATAGGTTTGGGTGTAGACAAGGAAGTGATCTGTTGCGACCAGGGCGGCTATGAACTGTTCGAGAGGGACATTTTCAAGGTTGTATTCCGCCGAGTTACTTATTCTTTGCGTAAGTGCTCTATAGTTGAAAAGTTAGAATGATATTGAGGATGATAGATATGCGAACCTTGCAAAGCGTTGAAGTTTGCGATATCGCAACCGGACGTTGTCCAGTATCTTTCCATACCAGTTGACCTTCTGTTCGTCGGTCATTTGACCGGTGGTGCTGGCGATGACATCACCTTGGAGAACCGGATTGGGTGCTTCATGTACCTGTCCATTTGCGGAGACAGGGAGGCGGACTTGAGTCTCGAAGTAGTTCGCAACTCGAACCATCAGTCGATTGGTCAACGAACTGTGAGATACTGGTTGGTTGAAAGATTTCAGTGAAGGAAATAATACGCACCAGACCTGCTCAGCTACTACAACGGAAGCCCCAACGACAGTCATACTGACATCGTTGAATGTTGCCCATTGAGAATCAATGACATCAGTTTCCTTGAAGTAAATGCCTTTGACACCACTCTTAAGTTTCCAGTGGATAAGCCTGAAAAATATCGACAAGGCCTCGAGGATAGTGGTATCATAGTCTTCACTTATGCACCTGGGTAGGTTCCATTTCCCCTCAGGATCGGGGGCAAGGAACGCCTCGTACTGTCTCTTGAGTGTGCAAGCTAGCCCCAGACTAATCTTCACATCTTCAGTGACCTGATCAATGATGAGGACTTCAGGATCCTTGAGTTTCTGAACATAGTCAAGGCGCACGCGTAGACACGCCTGGGCAAGTTTAGTGGGGAAGGAAATGAGGGGCACTAGTTCAGTTTCGAAAGTGGGGAGGTTCATCTCTTGAAACAAGGAAGAAAGATTGACTTGGGCGTCGCGAGCAGTGCCGATGAAAGAATGTACGGTAGTCAAAAATCCCTTTTCAAAAGTCTTCTGAATAGAGTCTTCTTTGAGGACGCGTTCAATGAATGTGCCACAATTTGGTGTTTGTTTGGAGAAGCCGTTGGCTTGCAGACGAGGGTAGACGTCGATGCTGGCGATCGGTTTTGTCACATCAAGCGACTCGCTCCCTGTCCATCTCTGAAGAAGGGCGATATGACGACGTAAGGACATGAGGACGGTTGACCACGTGTTAAGAGTGTCACAGCGGGCCTGGAATTGCGGTTCCGATGCAGCAACCTTGTCTGCGTAGAAGGCCTTGAGGGTCGGGTAAAGGGACTGAGCCGCCTCAAGTCTACAAAGAAGAGAATTGACTCGCTGCAAGGCTATGTCGCGTTCGTCGTCGTCGAGCTTGAAAGAATTTATCTCCTCTATGACGGAATCCACTGTGCGCATCCTCCTCTCCTCGATACGCCTGCGCTCTTCTGTCTCTTTCCTTCCAGCGAACTTTGCGCGCAACCCGAGCCAGATGTTGAGATGGATATTGTTGTGTTCTTCACTGGAAGAGTCAAGTGCGACAGCAATGCGAGTCTTCTCAGATCTGAGCACATCACCATCAAGGACAGAAGCAAGCATGGTCTGCCATTCTAAACGCTGGCGATCTTCAACCGTTGCAGGCTCGATTGGGTCAGACTCGAGCATGAGGGCGGAGAAGCGATCAAATGCGTCTCCGAGACTTGAGCGATTGTGGTCTTCATCATCACTGTCGCCTGCATCTGTAAGTTGACCCAGCCCTCTCTGGAAGTAGTTCGAGTCTGGATCGTTTCTTGGGTCGTCGTCGAGGCCCGGTTCGGACCTGTAGCGCTTAACGAACTGGGAGTAAATATCAGAGTACTTTGGGAGGTTGTGTAGAGGATTGTAGTTTGTGGATATCGTATTGGACGCTGAGCCCGAAGAGAAATTGTTTCTTGACTGACGGCCCTTGCCTCTGCTACGCAAGGAGGTGTTTATGGAAGAGGAGTGCATCGAAGGTGTGGAGGAGTGCGGTCTTGTGATTGGGGGAGGGATCCAGTCGGGCTCGTCGCCGTCGTTGGAGTCTTGCTCCTCGAGTGAGAACAGCGACGGCTGATGTGACATTCCTCGTCGGATGCTGGTCATCTTACAAGTCTTGGTCAAGTAAGCCTAAATCTCTACTATAACTTTAAGGCTTCTACCAGTTAAACCTGGATCACGTGAGTCGATGATTCAAACACCATCCAGGACACCATTAACCAGTACGAGCACATAGGATCATATCGCAGTCATCATGGGTATTGTAGAAAAGGTCAGCATTTCACTCATTTTGTAACCCTGATCGCATACCTTAGACCACGCAGATCAAGGAGATCGAGGGTGAGTGCCTCAGGCGACCACCCTAGGAATATCTGACCGTGACTAAACCATCAAGAGGAGATGGCGAGGAGTATGTCCCTTGTTTTGCTGTCAATATACTACTGATGATGTGGCTTCATTAGCTCAAAAGAACAAGGTTCCCCACCTAAAGTAGGACTCTCTGATATCTGACAAATCTTTCAAGTAGGCGACAGAGTATCACCTTGGTCTGCTCAAGGCAAAGCTTGCACGCTATCGTGCCCAGCTCCTCGAACCGGCATCAAAATCTGGCCCCGCAGGCATCGGATTCGACGTACAAAAATCTGGAGATGCTCGTGTCGCACTCATTGGCTTCCCGTCCGTCGGAAAGGCTCGTGCTTCAGCTTATTTTGGATCTGTTGGTCTTAGATGAGTTTTATATAGTCCACGCTCCTTAGCAAATGCACACACACAGCTTCAGAATGCGCAGCCTATGAGTTCACCACTCTCACTGCCATTCCTGGTGTGATTGAGTATCAAGGCGCCCGCATTCAACTTCTCGATCTCCCTGGAATCGTGGAAGGTGCCAGTCAAGGTGAGAGGAACACACCTATCTTCTCCTTTCACTTCATCGTTGGTGCCAAAGGTCGGGGCAGAGGTCGGCAAGTGGTTGCAAGTGAGTACCAATGGGTCTCAGCAGCCTGAAGCATACTTCATGTCGAACCAGCCGCGAAGACCGCCGATCTTATACTTATCATGCTTGATGCTACCAAGTCCGAAGAACAAAAGCGCCTACTGGAAATTGAGCTCGACGCAGTGGGTATCCGACTCAACAAGCGGAAACCCGATGTTGTGTTCAAACGCAAGACTACTGGTGGAGTGAATGTTCTCTTTTAGTTCAAAACAACTGAAACCGACCATTGTTGAACAGATAACGGTATCGTATCAATTGTGTCGATAAGCATGTATTCTTACTTTCTTCTCAAGCTCAATACAACTGTGAAGTTGACCAAAACTGACGAGAAGACCATACGGACAATCCTTGCGAGTTGTATGTCCATCCCACGCCACGGGATAGAACTATTGCTTATCCTCTCCAGACAAGCTACACAACTGTGATGTTATGATTCGAGAGGACGTGAGACCCAAATATTATCTGACTCACCCTCTATGCCGACGTTTGAGTTGCTAATGTTCCAGATCACTACAGACGAGTTCATAGATGTGTTGATTGGTAAGTCCATTAGACAACCTGAGCCGAACTGGACAGCAGCCTGAATTGCCTATCAA